>JAFVLL020002711.1:62231-83605 GCA_021397915.2 Tor tambroides | reverse complement strand
AAAGGTCAACCAACGGAGCATTTGATTAGAGGTTACAAGACATGAGCGACCAAACAAAGCAAGGACAAAGATCCTGTTATCTGGTGCTGATCGAACGGGCCCGATCGATCAGGACTTAACATCTCCTCCTGAAACCCCCCTTATCAAATCAGAGGAAGAGAGGGGAAATTTCAAATTAGATTAGCCAGCATTTCAAGTCAAACCCCTGTCTCCTCTCTCAGCAGAAAATCCATGCGAGTTCAGAGGGAGGTTAATGACGAGGCTCAGAACCTGATAAGGATCCTCGGCACTTTCCTTACGGACGAAGAGAAGAAAACTGGTTCGAGGTATTGTTGCACGCCGGCAGAACATATTTAGGCCTTTGACATGGCAGATGTTTTTCATTTAAATGTGATATCTTGAGCAGTGATCGATGTCTTGAAGTGTTTTGCGTTGGGTTACTAGCTTCAAGATATGTTCTATCACAAGAACAGACGGGCTTGACATTTCTAAAGCATGCCGACTGAAAGCGAGGATAAGTTATAGCGCATGGCTACAGTTAATGCAGCAAATGCATAGACTGCTCATGAATGTTTATTTGAATGAACAGGACGGCTGCATAGCTTCATCCCGAGTAATAAATCCAGACTTAAAGGCATAGTTCACCCAAAAATGAAAATTCTGTCATTACTTGTATCTGACTTTCTTCTGTGGAACATAAAAGATATTCTGAAAATGTCTCAATGTTTTGTGTCCATACAATGAAAGTCAATGGAGGCCAAATGTTGACTTTCATTGTGTGGATAAAAAAATAGTTAAAGGGAAATTCTGTCAATAATTACTCACCCTCATGTCGTTCCAAACCCGTAAGGCCTTTGTTCATCTTCAAAACACAAATTAAGATATTTTTTAATGAAATCCAATAGCTCTCTGACCCTCCATAGAGGGCAAGGAAACTGAAATGTTCCCAGACCCAGAAACGTAGTAAGCACGTTCATAAAATAGTCCATGTGACACCAGTAGTTCGACCATAATTTTATGAAGCTACAAGAATACTGTTTGTACACAATCAAAAACAAAAATAACAACTTTATTCAACAATTCTTCTCCTCCTCGTCCCATCCTCTGCCATTATTGATCTCAATTCTATGTCATCAGCAGCACGCACATGCGTCCTGGTACTCTCAATAATGGTGGAGGACTGTTTTCTTTGCACAAAAAAGTACTCTCGTAGCGTCATAAAATTACGGTTGAACCACTGATGTCACAAGGACAATTTTACTGATCTCCTTACTACTTTTCTGGGTCTGGAAACATTTCAGTTACATTGCTGTCCACGGAGGGTCAGAAAGCTCTCGGATTTCATCAAAAATATCTTAGTTTGTGTTCCGAAGACAAACGAAGGTCTTACGGGTTTAGAGCAACATAAGGCTGAGTAATTAAAGACCAAATTTTCCTTTTTGAGTGAGCTAACCTGTTAAAACATTCTTCAATATCAACTTATGTTCAAAAAAAATCACAGATACACTGTAACATGTTTGTGTATTTAAAAATGCAAGACGCAGGGCAATGAATAGGAAAATGCAAGGTCTCGAAACATGCGTTTTAAAAAGCTGAAGTTATTTTAACCGGAGTCCCACATTTTTAGAGCGGTAGAGTATGCTTACATTCAAAAACAAAAGAATGGCAGCTCAAAAACTGCCTTTTTGGATGAACAGCCCTTTAAAGGCAGGGTATGCAATTTTTCAAAAGCGTTTTAGAAAACTGAGTCAGGGCCGAGTACCAAAACAAACGTGTAGCCAATCAGCAGTAAGGGGTGCGTCTACTCATGTTGTGGAGAAGAGAGCGTTCAGTGAACAGCCGAGCCGAGCAGCTGAAAGATGAAAATGACTGCGGAATGATAAGGCAAGAAGTAGGACCCGTGTAAATATCGGATCAGCTTTCCAGCACTGGAGAGAACTCAAGGAGCGGAAGGCCTGCGATCGGATGCCGACGTTGCTTTTCTTCTCGATAGGTGACTAACACTGTCTCTACACCGGACGTGCCGCGACGCAACAGCTAAAGTCTGCCTACACTGGACGCATGTATTTCAGCCAAGAATGTAGCTGTTTAAAACTCAAATCTGCTGTTTACTTATAAAAACAGTGCCTATTTGAAAATGTGCTTCTCCGATTTCGGAGACGTGAGCTCCACGCGATCACCGGGCGCTCAGTGCTCATGTATCCTGAAGAGAGGAGCATAACTTCGGCTAGTCCTTCTGACATTTGCCGCTGGCTCTGATGTCTCTGTAGTGGTTAAACATTAGATATAATTCATTTTGGGTAAATCTAACAGGTAATCTTTGGTCTTTATTCTATTGTTCTATTAATATGTTTAAATGAAAATGAAAAGAGGCAGTGGTGTTTGATATATTTCGTCTGTAAATACAGTGAGGAAGATTGCAGCAGCCAAGGCGAGCTGACTGACGTTATCAAGTACGCTGCTCTTTGCAGAATTACCGGACTTGCGTCGTTCCGTCCGCGGGAGTTCACACTCCCGAGTCTAACTCGTGAAGTCCGAACTACCGAGGATGCAAGTCCGAAATTTGCGTACTTGGTATTAAGAAATGCGCACAGACCTAACGTTACGTCACCAGACCATTTGCCTAATCTTCTCGGTAGTTTAGACCGCGATGGAAACGCAGACAGCAACAGGTCTGGGGGGAAAAAAGTTCCTGGGACATATTGTTCCAGGTAATTTCGGTGGAAAAGCGGCTTATGTTTCACAGAACTAATCGTTGCCTGGGTTGCGTAGGCTACATATATGTGGGGCGGATCTATCAAAATAGGGGCGAGACCCTTTTGGGGTAGGGGTGTGTTTGTTTTGGTGATTTCAAATATCAACATTGGCTTCCAGAAATTGCTTACCCTGCCTTTAAGGCTGGAATACACTACACAACTTTTGCCCCGATTTGCAGTCTGGAGGAGCCAACGCTGTTAGTTGCTGAAAGTCAGAACCAGCCTACAGATACTGGGCAGTTGGAGTTGACATTTCACAGAAACATTTGTCATGCATCTTCCTAGCAACAAAGTGCATGTTTCTGCATGAGTTTGTTGTGTTTGGAATAACTTCAAAGTCTGGTAGTGTGTGATCGTCAGTCATTTAGTGTATAATGCCCAGTTTTCTTCTGCAACTCTAGTGTTTTAAAATCTGTTTTAAAGGATTTAAAAATTGTACAGGAGCATTCCAGCCTGTACAGTGCATTGCGCTCATCTGTCTCACCCAGCTTTTCCTTCCAATTTCAGATGGAAACCAACAAGAATCATCCTCCCCCCCTCTCCAAATAACACCCTATAAAGTCCTACACCCGGCCAGAGCTGAGATGGATGTTTGCATTTAATAATAGCCCCCCCCACATCCCCCTGATAAACCAGCCATGCATCAAAAAAAAAAAGAGCTGGGAGCCGTTGAGGGAGGGTGAGACAGATAGATGAGGTGGAGCACTCTGCTGTAGCCCTGCATTAGCCATGGCTAAATATTTACAGTCCAGCCAAAGGCCAGGAACAGGTGAGGGCAGGGATGGGTGGGAGAACAAGCCCCAAACAAACACAAAAAACCCATATGGCCTTGAGAGAAGGCAATAGTGAGATGGTACATAGTAGGGAATGACAGAGAAAAAGACACATCAGAGTTTTCAAGTTCTAATCAGAAGGAAAGGAACTACAAAACAGCCGGATGGTTGCCAAGCAACAGAGCAGAGCCACAGATAAGCCCCCTTTAACATTATAGCTGCCATGCGTACGCGGAGCACTTATGTCAATGGTGAGATTTAGCAGGTGAGAGAGAGAGGAAGTGAGAAGTGAGTGAGAAAGAACAGTGTGACCACGTATTAGGCATTCTGGCTCCAGCTCAGTGAGCAGGAAGGCCAGTAGGGGTCAGGGCATTTCTACACACTATCTCAAGCTGGCTCAAGCTAGATCCCGAGAGAAGACAAAGTCAGGGAGGAACAAATAAAATTTTAACTAATTGCCTGTTATGGGCTCCTTCCCTCCTTCAGCTCCCTTGGGCTCAACAGGTTAATGTGTATCTCTATGGAGATTCAGCGGGCCACTCTAAGCTCTCAATCAGGTAGGAATGAGGAAGCACTTTAGAGAGCACCTCCATCCACTTTTACCCTAATGAGCTTCAGCAAAGACCAAAACAACATCATGCTGGTTCCCAAGCTTCTCTTCGAGAAGAGTGGGCCTCAAATGGATTCCTTTTATTTTTTTAATAAACAGAGATGGAAAAAATTGCGATTCAGGGAAAGATTAAGATGAATTACATGAACTGAACTGAATGCGATATTGAAAAGACCCTCCATGTGTAATTCCTGAAAAATAATTATCTCAGATAGTCCAAAACATGGCAATTTATGACAGCCTATGTTTATAGGCTTCCGTGCACATTTATGAATAAGAGTCCTTGAAAAAAAACTGTGAAGGTAGAAAAACGAGAGATAGAAAGCAAGCTGCAAAATATCAGGAGAGAACTTTCCGATTTATGAGTATGTAATATTAAAAAGAAAAAAAAAAATCAGTCATGGTAGAATTCATATATAATTTGAAAGAAAAGAAAATGAGGATGTGAAAGAAAAAAAAACAACAACAACATGGGCAACAAAGAACCCCAAAGTCAACAATGTTTACAACCCTTTTTACGTCTGTAATATGACGCATTTCAGAATGAAATGGACTTGAATGGAGCAGCTAAAGTGGTCTCAATTTGGCAGATGGTTAAAAAAACAAAACAAAAAAGGTTGGTGATGTCAGCTTAAAGTCATTTGAGAGCAAAGATGAAAACATTTTTTTCTTTGGAATAATGTATACTAGGGATGCACAATACAGCAGTACCAAACTGGTTCGTGTTTATTAGTAGATTTTTCTACATCTTATCAGTTGATAAATGTATATAACTAAATTCATGTTTAGCACTGAAAACTAATTTTCGTTGATAGTGATAAATCATTTAGCTCAAAAACATATTATTGTGATTACTAATCAGTTATTTTCATTTGAGAAATTTATTTTTTAGATTGTGTCAGTATTGTTGCACTTTCATGTAAGCACTAGGAAAATACTAGAAAGAAAATGAATCATCCAAGTGAAAAATTCTGACTGGGGATTTAAACTCTTTACATCTGGCAACCGCAAACATTTAAGCTCATTGAGGCTTGTTATCAATGCAAGATAACAAAAAGGGATAAATAACCAGCAAGCCAATATCGTAGACGACTCTGCTTAATCGCGAGAAGCAGAAATTTTGATCACAATTAAAATGATTAATCGTGCAGCACTAAGTAATTCTTATGCCCTGTTATTGTTACTGGCGAGAATTGTATTATATGTGCATTCCAATGTGCACTGATGAGTAATTCACAAAAAAAGGGTTCGTTTTAATTTCATGTTGACTTTAAGACTGTATACATAAGCAATGCATTTACCCTGACTAAGGTCTGCTCACCTGGTCCAGCAGATGGGGAGCTGACAGTCATACCCTGTAAGCTTCCATTCCTGAGGAGGGATGGGGACTTCTGAATCCCCAGACTGCTGCTACCAGCACCCACTGCTCCCACACCTCCGGTGCTGCTGACTGCGCTCCCGCGGCAGGCCATGGTGCTCATGGAAGATGGCGAGGGGGAAGTGGATGAGGGCATTGTGGAGCCGTGCTCTCCCGTATCAGTGGTTTTACCGTCCTGGGTAGTGAAACACGGTCCATACCGGTTCCTCCAGTTCCCTCTCTTCTTCTTCTTCACACCATCCTCACCAGTAGATGAAGACGAAGTTGCAGAAGAAGAGGACGATGAGGGCTGTGGTCGTTTGTAGCCCGCTGAGGCCAGGCTTCCCAGCTCTCCGGCCGGGTGACAGTTTTCGTAATGCTTGCTTGATCCTGAGTTTTGGGGGAGGGACATCATGCTAAAGGTGTTGAGAGCCACCATGCCTTCAGAGGCTGTGCTTTCTGCACCACCCTTCATGTGGCAACGGCTAAAGGATGGAGGTGTGTACGAGTCGCCGGCCCTTAGGCTGGGATCAGAGAAGCTGAGGAAATCAGATGTGGGCTGAACCACAGACCCACTGGTGGCTGATTTACTGCTGCTGCCTAATAAAAGACCTGCGAGAGAAAAAGGAAGACATAAAGATGAAAGACCACCTTAATATCACAACCACATTAACAGAGAGACAGCATAAACCACCAGAGAGGTGGCATGTGGTCATAAAACTAAGACCTTTTTGCAGCCACAATTTTTTAAAACACATACAAACACAGCACAGCAGGAGCACCAAACTGGACAACAGCAATACAATCATCTTTACTAAGAGCTTGTAACACTGTAACATATAAACCAATCAATTTCAGTGCAAAATAGTTCAGTGCAAAAACGTCTGCCCTATTATACACTATCATCAAAAATATGTTCTGTTTTTTAATATATTTAAAATGTGACAATCCTGTAATAGTGAAACTTTTCAGCCATTATTCCAGTCATGACTGTTCAGAAACCATTTTAATATGCTAATTTGGTGCTAAAGAAACATTCCTTACTATTAGAAATGGTGAAAACAGTTGTGATGTAATTGTGAAATCCACGATACATATTTTCTCAAGATTCTTTGATGACTAGAACATTCTAAAGATCAGCATTTATTTGAAATAGAACTCTTTTAGAACATTAAAAATGTCTTTTAGTCAATTTAATGAATCCTTGCTGAATATTAGTATTAATTTCTTTAAAAATAATTTTTAAAAAATCTGACTGAACAAACATTTGAATGGCAGTGTATTGTGTGAATGACTAAATCAGTTGTCCAAAATGACCAAATACCACTTGAAGGTCATTTTTTCAGTCCTGATCTGTTAATTTATTCAAAATAAAATGACTTGACTTCACCTATTAGATAAGCATGTTTTTCCCTAAAAATGTATTTTAAAACATTTAAATAACATTTAAGATATGTACTATTACATGTAAGGTGCAAGAAAAAAATTGTACTTGGTCACAACACATGAAATTAAATGCTACAGAAATTTTTCAAAACCATATTAAACCAACATGCATACAAACGGTTTTAAGAACTCAGCACATGTTTTAAATTAGATTTAAAAAAGATTCTCCCTTCCTTATCAAGGACACTCTTATTTATCATCGACAATGAATACACATTAAAATTATAACCCCCCCCCCAAAAAAAACCCTAAAAAGGCTGGCTAAAATCTCTACGAAACCAGAAAATAATCTACAAAACCTGACCTTCCACTCCTAGGTGGGCTAGTCAAACTTGCAGGAAGCCAAACAATCAGGTATGTAGGCAGGCAAGAAGGGTGACCCAGATCTAGGTGTTCTTTCGGGCTCTCCCCTCAGGCAAGGACTCGTCCTCTAACCAAAGCCAGAGAAACAACTCCGACATGCATGTTTTTACAGCTGTGGCAGGAGGCTGCTGAGGTTTTACTTCCCAATTTTACTACACAGTCTATCCCTTGAGCCTCCCGCTAACATTAAAACACGCACGGAGCTTGCATGCCAGTTAACACGTCTTGAAGATAAAGCAATGTCACACAAACAGCTGCCATAACCAATAGATACTAGCAGCATTCTGTATACCTTCCAAAACACATCCAGGAAGTTCAGCTATATCTTATCGCTGGATCCCAGATTAAAGACTGCTATATAAATTTACTGCCATTTCTCTCTGATGACAAGCAAAAAATGTGTGAAAAGAGAGCTGAATTTAAGCAAGTGACTCAGAGATCAACCTAAACCCTGTCTGAAAGAATATTAGATTTTATCTGCCTTTCTTATATCAACAACAACAAGAAGATTCACATATTCGGTATTATAAAAAGCTTTACATATTACCACAGCTCTCTGTTATTGTCAAACACAAAGGGCTCAAATTAATAAAAGATTGCTGATATTTCAATCTCTCATATACTTGGAATATTACATCAGGGCAACGGAACAGAACAGTCGTGTGGCTCACCGACCCTGGGTCTGTGTCGGGTGTAGTCACAAGAGCCCAGACAATATGACATACTCCCAGGCAGAAGATTAGACTCCATAGTTAATCACCACCATCTTTTGATCTCATTGCGCTCTGCTGAGAAAACACTGTGTTGTTTCTTCTTCAAGGGTTCCTTGAAGTTTGCCTGTAACTCCAGCGAGGAGGCCCCTGCCGTACTTTGACACATTAATGATTAGTCTGAATTTTCCAGACGTGACCTCTGCTTCAATCCCTCCATCACGGCTTGATAGCAGAAAGAAAGGGAACATACTTCTCCTCTGACTCCCAAACCTCCCTCATAACACACACAAACACACTCAGGAGACGCCACCCACGGCACAAATGGCTCGGAAAGACTCGCCGCTCCACATTGCAGCGGCAGCCAGTCAGACGACAGCCTTATCACACACACAGGCCAAGCTTACGGCTTCTGGCTTCCATCCAGCTCTGTCACAACAGACTCACTCAAATGTCACACACAGGAAGTCGACACGAGACTCATTTGGGAACATGCCAATTCATTTCTGAAGTGAAAGTGAAGTTGGCATGTTTGGAAGTCTCACCTTGCTGAAAAGGACTGGTTGAGGAGGGAGCTGTGGATGACGTCGCTGTGGTGACCACAGGGCCATGGGGTTTGCCCGGCACGGACTTGCGGCCCCTGGAGCCAGAGCTCGAGCTGGTGCTGTGAGTGCCGGACTTCTTGCTTTTGCCATCCGAGCTCTTGCCATCAGAGGAGCTGCCATCCTTGGAGCTGGAACTGGAGTGAGACGGAACTTCCTGAAAGTTGGCGTTGGTGAAACGACCTCCGCTGTCGTCCAGTCGCTTCTGAGTGGAGGAGATGGAGGTGACACTTCCACCACTGCTGCTGTTGTAGCTCTGTGGCCAAAAAGGGAAATGCACACATGGGCAGAAAGGCTTAGAACGGTTTTGGTAAAATAATGTAATGACAAAAAAAAAAAAAAATTATAAATAAAATTAATATAAATTTCTCATGCTTCTATCATAATCTAACTCACCTTCTCAGAGGTCACCATCAGTGTTGGCACCAGGGAAGGTGACAGTTCCAAAGTTTTTTTGTGCTTTGGTTTGTGGCGATCTCTTTCTTTATGTTTCTGTAATGAAACAACACAAACAAAAACATTAATGAAGACAGTACCGCAAATACAACCAGTACAGCTTGGGAAGGACTTTAGCCCACACTGTCATTTCTGAAACAAAGAGGCAGAAAGATGGGAAGCTCAAAAAGGTGAAACAGTGAAAGTCTCATTCCGAACAAGTCAATCATTTGCATGCATTCAAACCCAGTAAGGAGAGGCCCTTGTGCTGCACATGAAGATCTTCACATAAAGAAAAAGAAAGGGTTTTCCTGTAGATGGGTAAGGTTTCACATTGCAGGCTTGACCAGAGTCTACTGCAGCTTAATTTACACCCCAGTCTAGTGCCGTGCTCCACACAGCTCTATTTGCGCCCGAGAAACGGGAGCGTGAACAAATTTACACCTCGTGCTCCAATCGAACACCTCCAACCTCTCCGTTTCTGTTCTTAAGAGTGCGGCTGTAAAAATATGCAGTGATCCTGAACCATTCGTACAGCATATTTACACATTCCCCACTGGAGCGATATACAAACATCTCTCTTTTTTTAGCCACTTCCTGTCATCTTCCAGCCATTGTCTCAGTTAGATTTGACAATTATTCGGAACATGATAACGGTTTATGCTACCTCTCAGTGCAAGTGGCGGTGACAATTCCAGAGGCCCTCAGGCTCAAGTTTTTCAATGAAAATGAAAATGAGCTTCCGCTTCCTTGACGCCATTTACAATTTTCCTGCATATACTATTTTAAATGTCATTTTCTTCGAATAGGAAAATCATACACACTTGAAATGAATAAGCACCCTGGGAATTTTTTTTAAGTGGGTGGAAAAGATTGTATTTGTATTGAATACTCAATGCAATTGGTTTTCATCTAGAAACCACATATCCAAATGTCACTGTTTTTGTTATGCTTAAAAATCATTTGCTTATGCTCTAAATCACAAAAGAGTTTAAATGCATCAAAATGACAAGTATAGTAATAGTGATAAAATAATTAAAATTATAACAGCATTTACTGAAATTATAAAGCTTTGTAATCGCACATTTGCTCCCCAAGAAAAGTGCTAATTTTAAAAGGATGCAAAGACAAGACTCCAAGTCTTAATTAACATTGTTCCTAAACGTGTTGACAAGGCGGGTGTTATTGTGAGAAAAAAAATAATAATCATGTCACTACTTGGCTGTGTTTATGAATGGAAAAAAATAAAAATAAAAATACACAACGTCTTATTTTCATCAAATAAGTAAAGATATGTAGACCCTTACGTAATGAAAAAACGCAGGTATGAACTGCTGTTTACTGGTCTAATTAAAATTCTGCCACAAACGTCTTGCAAGATTTTGACATAAGATGACAGCTATCTTAATTATACAAAGATGAATAGTTCAGGCAGAGGTGACAGCAAAAGAGAGAGAACAAAAAGCCAAGACATTTATCATAATTCATCAATGCCTTCAGCAGATTAGTGAAATGTAGCAAATCTCTTTCAGGATGAACAAAGAAATTACTCCTGAGGCTTCAGGCTAAGTATTAAAATTCAACTACGGAAATGAATAAATACAATAAATCTTAAAATAATAAAAAACAAAAGTTTAAATACAAAAAGAAAAAACTAATCATCCAGAAAACAAAGCTACAATCCCAAACAGATCAGATTTTAAGATATGTGAGGCAGGAGGAGAAAGAGAGATTGAAAACATCATTTTATTCCCAGATGCCGCTCTTGACGGCCTCTCAGAGCACATCTGAACTAGCTGCAAATTGAGAAGCTTTTAGCCTCTATTGTTGTTTGGCCTTGGGGTTTGGAATTAGCTAGGTATACATCTGAGCCCCCCGACCTTTGACCTGGGAATGTGGAGTAGGGGGGATGGGCCCCCTTTGCTAATGCAAATCAGGCGTCGTAACAATAGCCATGGAGGAACACAGAGCAACCCACAACACGATCTTCAAGAATACAGCTCCAACCCGAATCATTGTTCACATCAACCCCTCTCAATGCAGAATAAGGCGAAGAAGTTAAATATCAAACCAATTCTGGGAGAAACGGCTTTAAATGGCATCTCATATTTAATCTTTTGCTGACCTACATTACACAGGCTGCACAGTCGGTCTTTGAGCAGCTTAACAGAGCACCATCCACTCCATTTTGGTATGCATTTCCAATGCAAACTCATTCAAACCAATTCAAATAATTAGTGAATTTGTGTCAAATAACCAACAGCCTCGATGTGTGACCTCCACTCCCCGCTGTAAGTGCTCATCTGACTGTTGTGAGCTTTCAGATTTACATTTAAATAAATGATTGGAATACAATTCCTTAAATGCAGTCTAATATAATACTTTAAAATGATTCATAATGACTGAAATTGTTTTAATTGTTTTGTTATACAAAATACAAATATATATATATATATAAATAAAAAAAATGCATGTGTGATTCCACACTTTACAATTAAATTATGACTTAATACGTAAGCTGCTAAGCTGGCAGAACAACAAAAATAAAAAATTATCACGTTTCAGAAGAATTTACATTTTTTAACATTTCAAGGGGATCAAAAAAAGACTTAAAATGGCAAAAATTTCCTTTATTTAAAAAAATATCACCACTAGAAAATAACTTAAGCAGAATTATTAAATGATGAAGACTATATTAAATAAATAGTAAATATATGAAAATAAATAAACGTCAATTCTTCCAACAAACGTCAAAAAACTGAAAAATACGAAGAAACATTTAGAGAAAAGTTAAGAAAAGCCGTTTTTAATGACCCGGTTCGTATAGAACAAATCAAGCAAGCTATCGCTGATTAAGATGGCTGCACAGAGGCTGATTGTTTAAAGTATGTGGGATCTGCAAGGGACAGTCAGAAAATTATCAATGACGATGGACAGATGTGATGAGCTCCTCCGCACATTTCACACTATGAGGTCTGCTGGATTAGTATTTCAGATACCACCGTTATTACAGTAAGAAGAGAAAAATACAGGCAGAGGCACAATCAAACACGTTTTCCACGCAGTACAGATCGTCTTCTGCCGGTACGTACACATTTATTGATATGAGGCCATGTTGCAGGGCCTACGCTTAATTGAATTAGATGGGACGGCGAACAGGGCTAATAATGCTACATGTTTCATTCGGTATGGCTGCGTATAGAAAATTAGTGGAACAAATGACTACACTTCCTATCAATGCTGATTAAACGTACTCTCTGGAACTAATGGCCATGACGGATGCTTTTCTATGAATACAGCACTCTTTATGTTGATAATTTGTGGCAGCACCAAAATACTAATCACTTTGAGTGATAAAAGGCACTCTTCTCCCTCCCGTGGCTTTAAAAGCTTTGTGGGATATGAAAAGTGTGAGTGCGAGGGGCGGCACAGGTTAACGGTGGCTCGTGTGATTTAAACAAAACTAATCACAGCGGTGCGTTTACCTCATGGTCTGAAGTTGTGAGGAACGGGGCATCAATCACACATGGCAGGAAGTGAGGTAGATCTGGAGGCTGCCTTACCTTCTTTTCCTTGTCATGGTGCTTATCCAAAGAGTGAGTGGAAGAATCACTTAAGCTTTGAGCCCTACTACCACAGCCTTTGCTCCTTCTCTAAAAGGTGAAAGAGGAACTTCGAGTTACCATTTAAAGCCTGTCCAATTATCTTTTCCTATTTCCTACTTCTGTCTTTTTAGCAACAATGAAAATAGCCCTTACTGAGACAAAGGAAACAAATAGAAGACAATAACGGGAAAAAAGAAGGAAACAGACATTGTCATGATAACCAGTCAGGATATTTTTGTGTTTTGAGAAGCTACTCCGTCAAAAAGCAACTTGCATAAGAATATTTGTCGGCTGGTTTGTTTATTTTAACTGTATGGCGGCATCCGAGGCTATTTTACTTACAGGAATATAGTTTGGGAAAGCCAAAGTATACTTAAACGTTCAATTATATTTGATTTCTCTATTAAAAAAAGAAAAATACAAATCAACAATATTCTCTTACCAACAGAAACAGCTGATATATATACAAAAAAATGCGCCGTAATGCATGAACTTGACATTCAAACTGACCAACTTTACATATATTCTCACAACAAAATTTCAATTCTTCCTAATATTTTTCTCCATTTATTTAAAAAAGATGTAATAAAAAATGCCTCATTTCTTTTGAAGTCAACGGTCTCTAATGCTCCTATTGTCAACAAAAGCCACATAAAAACCTCAGGTCACAGAATGGTTTTTGTTTACCAGCAGCCCACTGAAACAAAGGCCTACATGGAAAAGTCAGGGGTTAGTAGCCAGCTATTGAACTATTAATCCAAGAGACTGTGCTGATGCTGTCAGTCCATTAACATGGTGACAGGGAGACACGGCACATCCTGCAGAAACATCATGCTGTCATGTACGATAGTGCAATCACCACAATGGATGACAACAAACAAAACAAGCAATGTGCTGTCCCTTTATTCTGACAAAAACAACAAAATGGGAGATGACAAAAATTATTTATTTAATTAAATATATATTTGTATATCTTAATTATATTTCTATAAATGTACACTACTGTTTAAAGCTTGTAGTTTTTTTTTTAAGAAGCCTCTTTATATGATCAAAAATACAGTAAAACATTAAAACTGTGAAATATTATTACAATTTAATATTACTTTTTTCTATTTTCAAATGTAATTTACTCCTTTAATGGGAAAGCTGAATTTTCTTTAGTGTTACATGATCCTTCAGAAATCATTCTAACACGCTGATTTCGTGCTCAAGAAACATTTTTGTGTCGATTAATATTTTAGTCCAAACGGTGATATTGTTTCAGCATTCTTTGATGAATAGAAAGTAATAAAACAGCATGTATTTGAAATCTTTTGTAACATAAAACATCTTTGACACTTTTGATCAATTTAAATGCACCCTTTCTGAAAGTATACACAAAAAAAAAATATATATATATATATATATATATATATTTTTTTTTTTTTTTTACGGTCGTGTACATTTACAAATTTTTAAATCATAATTATATATTCATATATCTGAGCCAACAATGATGCTAAAAAAGCCCCAAAAAAATCAATGAAAAAAAAAAACTAAAATATGAATGAATACATGAAATCACAACACTAACACAAGAAAAAAAACATGAAATACTGACTCCAGCATCTATCACCAGTAACCAGAGTAGTCATAAATGCCTGAATGAAATAAAACGGTGTATACACAAATAAACATCACTATCCCTCCATCCTCAACTCATTACAATCCCCTATGAGAACATCACAAAGCGCTGGCCCTGCCTCCAGCCCCTTACTCAGAAGACCTGTAGAGGACTAGCAGTATCTGAGAAGCCTTTGTTGAGTGGGAGGATAGACACACACACACACACAGCACAAATCTGAGAAGCAGCAGGGGGCTGTGGCTCTAAAGCTCAGTGTAGCTCTAGGGCTGGAGTGAGTAAAACCCCTTGCCACATACACACGCACTTACACACACACACACACAAAAATGCCCAAGCTCACGAGTACACTGAGGACCGAGCGAAGCTGGACGGAAAACCACAGGCCGTTACGCTGTCACCGAGAGCTGCCACTGGGCAGTCCGTGTATCTCTCAGAAACCTTAGCCCTCTTTTTCTGAGAGGGGTATTAAGACAGAGAGAAGGGGGAAATGCAGGAAAGGGGGGGATGATGGGAAAGAGAGGAAAGGAGAGCCACAGACAAAGGTCCAGTGAGTTGCTGTTGATTGTCAATGAGATTAAGGGGTTAAAGGGTTTGAGGGAGATCGAGGTGGGGGTGACAGGGGCCACTGGGGTGGACGGTGGGGGCTTATGCCACAGCTCAGCTTTCAGCAGCTGTAATTGGACCAGGAGTGTGAGACATTCGAGAAATGAGAGATATTCCAGATGAGGGAGTGTCTTTTTTGAAAGCCTGGTGCGTTCACGTGTGATTCTGGATGTGCAATAACAGCTTGAACGATGATGACATGGTCACAATGATGTGCTTGACATGATTCATGTACTGGTGAATGTAAAAATCAGTAGCTTGAGTGCTTCAGAAATGCACTAGAGACATGAAGTATACCTCAATATATGAAGCACTAATGGCAAAATACACAAACCATGACCATCAAATACGAACTCACTAGTAAAATACGTAATTTATGGGAAAAACAACATATACACTCCTATTCTGAGAAGTCTGGGATCTGTAAGATTTTTTTTTAAAGTTTTTGAAAGAACAAGGCTGCATTTATTTAATCCAAACACAGTAAAAACTGCAACAGTGAAATTACAGTGTCATATAATTGCTTTCTATTTTAAAGTATTTTAAAATATAATTTATTCTTATGATGCAACGCTGAATTTTTAGAAGCCATCGCTCAGTATTCAGTGTATCGTGATCTTTCAGAAATCTTTCTAATATGCTGATTTGGTTCTGAAGAAACATTACTTATTATTAATTACAGTTAAAAAGAGTTGTGCTGCTTCATTTTTTTATGGAAACAGTAATGCTTTTTTTCAGGATTCTGAGGAAATATAAAGTTAAAAAAAAAAAAAACAGCATTTATTTGAAATTCACAACTTTTAAAGGTCTTTACTGTCACTTTTGATTAATTTAATGCACCCTTGCTTAATAAAACTTAAATAAAATAAAAAAAAAGAATCATACTGACCCCAATCTTTTGAACACTAGTGCATCTACATGCATCTGCACGCATCTGCACATCTTCTTGAAAACCACTTAAAGATATCACATAGATTTCCTGTGCTGCAACTTTTATTTATATTCAGCCTGGACGTCATTAATGCCTTAATTTCAAATGACAGAATTTCTCTAATATCATCGACCAAAAGCATAAATGCTGAGGGATCCACAACAGCGGTGCTTTGTGCCAGGTGTTACAGATAGTACAGAAAAGTTAAGAAAAAACAGATTCTTACCAGTTTGCTGTAATGGTACTTGCAGTATCCACAGTATTTCACATTATCAGCATCTGAGCCCTGTTCTTCACACAACAACCCAGCAAACTGAGCGCTATATTCGAAGACAGAGAAAATACTACTTTAAAAAGACTGTAGATTACAATTACAATTAAAGTTGATTGTCAATTAAAGAGATGTCTGTTGTATTTAACACTTCTATCCCTATCCATTTAACAGATGGCATAATTAAGGACATTAACTTGCTTATGAGGACATACAGCTGGAATATTAGGGCTCTGCAACTCACCATGTGACATGAAAGGCCTGTCGGCAGCCATGTTTGTTGCATGTCATGCAGGCTCCAGTAGCAGCTTTGCTCTCACGGCCTTGTTCCTCACAGATGTAGCATGTCTAGATTGAAGAAAAAAAAAAAAAAAAAAAAAAAAAAAAAAAAGTGATTCTTCACATACAGAAAGCAGTTATTATGGTATATAATGCATTGCTGCACAGCCCACAGCTTGTTTAGCGTGAAGGCTCTACCAATTTAACAAGTCTCTCAGAAGCCACCCTTCCCAGCGCCTCGATTATTAGGCAAGTGATAACCATGCCATTTTAAATTGGTTCACAGTGAGGACTCAATTACCAACAGAGCTGAATCTATTTTATCCCAGATTTTAAAACCACTATTTCAAGCATGAGATTAAACTTGGCTCCTTAGTCCTGCGAGTCATCAGACACAGTACTGAATCCAAATCATATAACACTAACTGATTGTATTTTACTTATCTACTGCATTGAAGGGCATCCATAGAAAACAAAACATAATTAGCTTTTCAAATGAAAAATGAAAGAATGGTGTCGTGATGGCATATCCCATTAGTACTTGATTGAACATTGTTTTCTTTACCCTCACGGTTGAGCGAAAAAGTTGAGCTAACATCTAAACATTTGGACTTTGCAATTACTCCTGAGTTACAGTGATGCACAGGAATCCAACCGGCAGTAGTAAAAACCTACACCTGCAAGTATTTAATAAACAAAATTACTATTCACTCATTACTTTTAATACTTTTTCAGGCTTGGAAACGACAACTTTAAAAATTCTCTGATATTTGATGAATAAGGATATCCAATGACAAATAAATATGGTTGGTTCTTTTCATTTCGGACCGTAAGTGTAAATTCCCATAACATGGATCTCAGTTTTCATTCATTCAGGTTTGGTGCAGAATTAATGGCAACATTCTATGTTTATCTAAGATTGATAAATGTAGCACTTGGTCCCTTAAGAAAACACATTCACAGTATAGACCTAAACTCCTTACATACATATTGTTTACATTGCTGAGCTGATTTATGAGGCTCTTACGTTGAGCCTTTGCTTTCCTATTGATATCCAGACTATCAGTCATGTGTCTTTTCAGAACTTACCTTATTGTAACGTTCATGAGGGACAGATTGAAGCACAATGGGCTCCATGGTGGATACGTTGGCGAACTCCACTTCTGGGATGTAAAGAGCACAAACCACATGGGCCCAACCTAAACAGACACATGACATTTGATCAGTAGACGTTAAATAAAAAGGATTATTCCTTTATTTCTGTGCGAACTTGCTGTGAAGATGGAACTGGGTTTAACAGCATAAAGTATACATAAAAACAAAAAAACATCAACAACTGGCTAAAATGATTATTACTGTGAAATGGATAAAAAAAAATATTTTTTTTAAATATTTTTACAAATTACTCAAATATAACTTAGTAATTTTTCATATAAAACAACTAAACATTTAAAATTATTATTAATAAAAAATATTATTATTGTTGTTCTTATTTTTAATAATATTATTTTTTATTAATATTACGATGTTAAAAAGATGGATAATGCCAAATAGGAGGCTCTTATATTCAACACATTCTCTGTCTTTCTATTTTCAAATTTATTCGAGACCATGGTCATTTGTTTGCTCATAGTCGTGGCTATGGGGCATGCCTGGCTTCCTCCACAGTGTGAAAAACACTTATTAAAGCATGTGGGCTGAGTGTGACCGCAAAGACGAAACACCCAGGACTGGAATAGGCAGAGGCATATTCTCTCCTGCCTAGCGTCTAGACCAAGTGTTGAACCATAGGGTGTCAGCCGCAAGCACAATACATAAATATTATATCATAATTTCAGGCTACTACTAAACCTTATCTCCCACATCAACTGTCTTTTAACTGCAAAACCCCCAAACAGCAAGGATTTAGATTTAATAACCATATTCTGCAATATGTTTGTTAGAGGAGACCAGATGCTATTGATGTCAAGTTGAAATGAACCTAAATGAAATGAGCAAATGAGTTCTGTTTATCCAGCGTAAGGGCACAATAACAGGCCTAAACTTAAAGGTGAACCCACGAACTGTCTTTGACCCCAGCCTAAAGGGACAGGGAGGTGGGTTTTGTTGTTTTGAAGTCCCTCCAAGAATCCAGCAGAAGCCTATAAAACCAGGCAATAAAACCCAAGCACACCCCAAAGAACTTCTAAACCCCTCAGACAGAAGGGTGGCACACTTAAAAAGAGAATGATTTGCCAAAGACGTCTTTAGCTGAGCATAAAGTACTCAAATAATCTTGTTCTTCAAATTCCAGTTAGACAGAATAACTGAAACTTTTTGACTAAAGCAACAACAACAACAACAAAAAAAAACCCCTGAAAGGATCTACCAGGGAAGCAAAATCTGGTCAGAAGGCTGTGAAGGAGAAGGAAATGCGTTTTTTCAGTTTTTATTTTCCTTGCATGTGTTTCAACACATGTTGCTAGGCCAGGTATATTCCCTGCTCCACTGTTTTCATTTGGGATTATTCTTGTGTTTGCATAACTTAACAGAAGTAACACCTGTAAAAACCTCTCCATGCGCTGGTCTGGTCACTGCTGCTAAATTTCACTCCTCAGTTGGCCGAAATGTATAGATATCTTAAAAGCAAATCACGAACACCTACATCTTACTTCTGGGATCACTGCTGGTTCAAACAAATACTTTCTAAAATTTATGTTGTAGAAATCTTCACTCCTACTCATAAATAATGGCAAATCGTGGAATGTTTATCACGAAGAATTTCAAAAGCCTTTACAAATTCAGGCCAAAAAAAGAGATTACATGGTCTGAAACCGCTAAACCGTAAGCCTGGGGCAATGATGTTTCCCTCATGGCCGTTAAACAGCTCACCACCCCTAAAGATGGGGCATGGTCCCGCAGCTGTGTCCCATGCCATGTTTACAGTCTCTGAGCTGTCCTTGCCGTGAACCCGGAGCATGAAGAAGAGGAGACTCCTCTCAGCCCCACAATGACCCCGCTGAGACCGCCCACCCATAAAAACAAGGTGAGAGAGATAAACACGCACACTTCCTAACCCCCTTTGCTCAACTACTTAAAAAAAAAATAAGCAGATAAAATCTGCAAATTATGTGCCAAAAATTACATAAAATTAAAAAGCAGTTTAGATGCATTTTAGAAAAAGAAACGTTAAAAAAAAAAACTGTCTAAACTCTGCGTTTATTTGCTGTAATATTTTCCTGAAATCCAAATGAAATTACATTTAGGTGAGACACATGAAGATATTTTTGACTAATTAACAGCTTATTGAAGAGATATGGTAATAAAGCCTTTTGACAGTAACATTTCTGTGATAATTAAAACTGCCAGAGGATTGCAGTGAAATACTGCATAGAAGAGAAAATCAATTCGCTACATTGTTTTTTTTACTATGACTTTCATTAGAGGCGTAAAAATAGAAAGGTGTCATCCAAATCAGAGCACACGTTCTTCTCAAGAGCTTCCATCATTTTATCACCTCACAATAAAACTGGGCTGACTTACCCCATTTGAAAACAATGACAATTATCTTGTTGTGGAGGTAACACTAAATGTTAACCCAACAAATGGTTTATTTTGTCTGTCAAACACACTAAACCATCAAAAACAAAGCAGCACGTAGAGCAGTACAAAACCGTTCAGTGCCATATGTGTTACCAATGGCTGCTGTGTCTAACATCCTTTATGCTACTGGCCTATATTTAGCTACTGAGTGACTGCAGTCTATTCTCGTCAGCATCATTTAGAGTAGAGATGTTTTTCGTCAGCAAGCGCAAAATAAAAACAGACAGTCCTACCTCCATTATCTGTTCGTTTCAGTGCTCCATCCTTGTGGGGACACAGCTCGCACCTCTGTGAAAAGAAGAGAAATATATGAATCCACACCACATCCGAGCATCTGCGTGCCAGACACTGCTCTGAAGGCTTTCTGGAACTCTACTTCTGACATGGACATCAAACTAAAGCAGAGTTTAAGGGTTAGACATCATTTTTTCCCCTTTAAACTAGAGAACAGAGGATCTTGGCAAAACTGATCAATGAAACTGTAGAAAAGAGCCTTTGATAGTTGACTGGAGCTGGAAAACATCCCTGAAGAGCTGCTTCTATATTCAAGGATAAAATAGGAACTGCTCTGCTATAGGAGAAAAACAGGTTTAGACAACATTTTTCTGAAACAAATGACAGGACAAGAAAATAAAACCCTGTGAATATAAGATGAATGACTGAATAAAGACAGCTACTACCCGTTTTGAACAACAAAAACAATAGATGTGGTTGGAAGTGTCCTAAAGACATGGGCACTGGACACATGGTCTATTACACAGCATATCATGCATAAACACTATGACATTTCACTCATCTGTAAAGCCTTGAACAGGGTTAGATATTGGGGCATAACATTGTGCTTGGAACCATGCCGTTACTTGCCACATACCACTATGTTCAAAGTTTTTAAACTTCTGCTCAGTCTGCTGTCCTCCTCCTCTTTGTTACAGGTGGTGGACAGTCCTCCTCCTTCAGGGGTCTGCCAGCTCGGCTTTCTCCCCCTCCACCCTTTAATCTTTGGGAATAAAGTGGCAGAGCAGGGCACAAATGGGAAAAAAAATGGGCTCATTTTTAATAAGTGAAGGAATGAGGACAAATGCAGAAATTTGGTTTCATAATTATGCTTTGGGAATATGAAAAAGGCTTAAAGGTTTAAAAATGCTCCAGAAAGAAATCTTTCTGATAGTGCAAGCTATGATTTTCACAAATCTTGGTTAGGAGTGGCAAAAAGGCCACAAAAATATTACATGACAAACCTGTGGATAAAAATAGGGAAGTCCTGTTTCTTTTCAGAATGAGAGCAGTTGGCATTGAAAAATGTCTCTAACCTCATAAAACGCATTATGTGGGATGCCTTGTTTTGGCATGAATTGGATCTTTCAACAAAATTGGCCACATAATGGGTTGTGTAACGAGTTTCCCCTGCTTGTGACCCACTATTTAGG
>JAFVLL020002711.1:25975-62131 GCA_021397915.2 Tor tambroides | reverse complement strand
AGGGACAGCCGGATTGTTTGAGGCTTAGGGCTCTCAGCACCATTGTGGAGGTTAACGAAGAGTGGGACAGAGGTGGGCCTAGGGGGTGTGCGCTGAGGTCGAAGGTCACTGCTGCCCTGCTTGCAACCACTGAATTTTTTCATCAAACCATTCTTCAATCCACAAAGGGAGAGTTAGGGATGGAGAGGAAGAAAAAAAATTGCAAACATCTCAGGGACAGTCATGCTGACGGAATAAAGGATGATTGTTTGCACAGATTATATTTATTATATTATATAAAACACCATATTAGATGTCTAAAAAAAATTAATTCTATTCCTGACCCCGGACATAGTTTTAAAAACATCACCTGTTTACTGATCTGCTAACTACAACCTAGTAAAGAAAAAAGCTCATTGTATTAAATCTCCTATGCCATAAAGCTTTGGACTAATGGGGGATATTTGCAAGCGTGCGTTAGGAGGGGCTGGACAGCCGGGAGCCCTGCAGCATTAAGGCCATCAGTGGGTCTACTTCATCTCCTAATGTAAGGCCACCCTGCCTGCAGAGAGGGCAGATCTGCACAAACAAAGCCCTGTTGCCTGGAAACGACCGGTTGCTACAGCAGCGCAAGTCAAGACAAAGATGCTCAGGAGAGCGGCAGAGACGGTGCTCAGTCTCTAGTGCGCTTCCAAAGGGCCCATTTGGAGCTGCGCTGGGAGCCTCTAAGAATGACTTGACTTCATTATTGTCATCTGAACACATGCAGTAGTCAGTCCAATGTGTGGGAAGGCTTCTAAAGTCACTGATTCATAAAGGTATTTATTCACATTTTTTTGTAACATTATGCATTTATTCAATATTTACAAAAAATGCTGTTCTTGAAATGTTTCTTGAGCACCAAATCAGCATATCAGAGTGATTTCTGAAGGATCATGTGACACTGAAAACTGGAGTAATGGCTGCTGACAATTCAGCTTTGCCATGACAAGAATAAATTTAATTTAAAATGTATAAAAATAAAAAATAGCTACATTAAGCTGTTTTTTTACTGTATTTTTTTTCATCCAATTAATGTAGCCTTGATAAGCATAAGTGACTTCTTTCAAAAACATTAAAAAAAATCTTACCAACCTCAAACTCCTATACATGTATGAAATTACTGACTCAAAGCAATAATAATACAGCCAATATAAGGCCAATTACGGCACTTTTCTCACAGTGTCATTCTGTTTATTTGACCACACATACTGCTCTGACTAGCTAATGCAAACACAATCGAAACACCCTGACGTTCATCCGTTAAGACCATATACTTAAGCAGCCTAGTCATAAATACCCTAAATGACTCAAAACACTGTCTTTCAAGAGCTGAAAAATGAGGTCTGAAGTGACAAACTTTACTTCTCAAACTGACATGTTGTGGCCCTAAGACAGCCTCCCTCATACTGTTAATATACTGCTGCGATTATATAAATATTGCATTAGCGCAAACCCTGGCACTTGCGAACCAAATTCATTTGTTCTGTAGAAAGAAAAAATCCTGTCACGAAGAAAAATACGAGTTACTTAATTCATAAATAGCTGCACCCAACGTTTACATCTGAGCCTTTTAGGAGTTAATTACTATTTGTACCATGAACATGCTCAAACAGCATTTATCTTGATAAAACTGGAGCAAATTAGCACACAGTACAAAGATGATGAGTATAATTCTATTTAATTGGTTAATTTTGTGAGAGATGATGTATAAAGGATACGTGTGAGCTGAAAGCTCTGTGTGATTATCAGTACAATCTTTCTTCGCAGATGTATGTTGCTTTTTTAAACAAAATCTAGGTATGGACTTTTTGCAGATATACACTTCTGTTAAAATGTTTGGTGTTGGTAAGATTTTTAAATGCTCACCAAGACTGCATGTATTTAATAAAAACAGTAATATTTTGAAATATTATTACAACTTCAAATAATTTATTTAATTTAATTTTATTTAATTATCAATGTGTAAAACAGTTATGCTGCTTAATATTTTGTGGAAAAATTAATACATTTTTTCAGGATTATTTGATGTACAGAAAGTTGAAATTAATAGCCTTTATTTGAAACAAATATTTAGATGTCTTTACTGTCACTTTTGACCAATTTAATGCAACCTTGGTGAACAAAAGTATTCATTTCTTTAAAAGAAAAAGAAAAAAAAAAAAAAAAAAAAAAAAAATCGAACCGACCCTTAAACTTTTGAACTGTATCATGTTTGCAAATGAATAAATTTAAACTGTTTTCATTTTTAACCAAAACAAAAACACCACATATAAAGATTTAATTTAGCCTGGAGTCATTCATTCGCCAATTTCCACAAAACCAAACCAAATAGGTATTGAAATAATCAAACAATCAGTACTGAGCATGAATACATAACAAGGTCCATTAAACACTCACATGTGTGGATGAGGTGCTGGTGAACGGGGCGGTCGGGGGCAGAGAGGTGAGAGTGGTCATGGAAGTGACCACTGACTGATGAGCAGGTAACTCGGAGTTGGATCCGGACAGAGACCCTCCAAACATAGCACTGGGCAATGGGCAGGTTACATCGCTACTGCTGGAGTACGGACCTTCAAAAAGACAGCAATTACAGCAAATGATTAAAGTAAAACAGCACACTTTCAATGATAATCACTCATTCAAATATTCTCTTTTGATTCCCGCCGAGTCAAAAATAACATTGTCTTGTTTATCAGCAGGAGATCTGGCATAGCAACTGGGGGATGTGAAACAAAATCAACAGGTTATGACCTGTAATCTCGTGGTAAAAGCAAAGTTTTAATAGCTGTAAGGGCAACCTCTGTCCTCCAATATACCTTCACTGGTTATCCATCTATCTTTCCCACTGCCCCTGAGATGAACTTTGTGGACTTTGAATGGCCTGTCTGACCAGGCCCTCATCACAGCAGACTTCGAGAGCGAGCACAAAGCATTTCGGAGTCCTCTCAACATGCACTCTGCACCGGCCTCCCGGTGACCCAGAAAACAGTTCCCTGAATCTGACGACTCACTATTTCTTCTGTAAAAATGACTGAGGGCTTTTCAGGCGGGGCTGGGGAGGAGTGCGGCCCATTCATATTTATGTGCCGGTTCATGACATGCACGCTGTTTGTTGTTGCTGTTGTTTTATTGATTTTTTTTCCTTTTCTCTCTCCCTCCTCCCCTGCCACCATCTCAAATAAACCCAGCTGATGGCCCAGGCTGACCCGTTGCAGGAACGAGAGAGGCCCCCTTGCCACACAAAGGAATGAATGGCTCACGGCAGTCTACATTCACTGGTGAAACAAGGAAACATTGTTGGGCGGAGAAGTACCACGTGAAGCATTTACAGTACCAAGCTCCGAAGTCCACATAGGAAATATGTAATAGAGAAAGGTAGCTTAGCCATCGCTGTGTCACGGTATTCCATTTAATCCCAATTGGTCTTACTTTTGGGAGATTTGTGAATACCAACAGCTAACTTGGCTCATTAATGATTAGATTAATCTTTAAATCATAGTGTTGATCTGGTAATCTGGTTAATAATTAACATTTCAGAAAAGGTCAACCAACGGAGCATTTGATTAGAGGTTACAAGACATGAGCGACCAAACAAAGCAAGGACAAAGATCCTGTTATCTGGTGCTGATCGAACGGGCCCGATCGATCAGGACTTAACATCTCCTCCTGAAACCCCCCTTATCAAATCAGAGGAAGAGAGGGGAAATTTCAAATTAGGTTAGCCAGCATTTCAAGTCAAACCCCTGTCTCCTCTCTCAGCAGAAAATCCATGCGAGTTCAGAGGGAGGTTAATGACGAGGCTCAGAACCTGATAAGGATCCTCGGCACTTTCCTTGCGGACGGAGAGAAGAAAGCAGGGACTGATTCGAGGTATTGTTGCATGCCGGCAGAACATATTTAGGCCTTTGACGTGGCAGATGTTTTTAATTTAAATGTGGTATCTTGAGCAGTGATCGATGTCTTGAAGTGTTTTGCGTTGGGTTACTAGCTTCAAGATATGTTCTATCACAAGCGAACAGACGGGCTTGACGTTTCTAAAGCATGCCGACAGAAAGCGAAGATAAGTTATAGCGCATGGCTGCGGTTAATGCAGCAAATGCATGCACTGCTCATGAATGCTTATTTGAATGAACAGGACGGCTGCATGGTTTCATCCCGAGCAATAAAACCAGGCTTAAAGGGATAGTTCACCCAAAAATGAAACTTCTGTCGTTCTGTCAGGTTGTTCCAAACATGTGTGACATTCTTCTGTGGAACATAAAAGATATTCTGAAAAATGTCTCAATGTTTTGATTCTATGTAAGGAAAGTCAATGGGAACTCAGGGGTTGACTTTCAATATGTGGATAAAAAAAAAAAAAATGGTTGAAACATTCTTCAATATCAAAGAAAATCACTGAAACATGAATTTTGCATTTAAAAACGCAAGACGCAGGGCAATGAAAAAAAGCAAGGTCTCAAGACATGCGTTTTAACATTTTAACTTATTTAACTTGAGTCCCACATTTTTAGAGCGCTAGAGTATGTTTCCATTAAAAAAAACAAAAGATAAGTAGCTCCAAAACTGCCTTTTTGTGTGAACAGCCTTTAACTTTTGCCCCGATTTGTAGTCTGGAGGAGTCGACGCTAGTTGCTCAAAGTTAGAACCAGCCTGCAGATATTGGGCAGTCGAAGTTGACATTTCACAGAAACATTTGTCATGCATCTCCTAGCAACAAAGCGCATGTTTCTGCGCGAGTTTGTTGTGTTTGGAGTAACTTCAAAGTCTGGTAGTGTGTGATCGTCAGTCATTTAGTGTATAATGCCCAGTTTTCTTCTGCAACCCTAGTGTTTTCAAATCTGTTTAGGATTTAAACGTTGTACAGGAGCATTCCAGCCTTTACAGTACATTGCGCTCATCTGTCTCGCCAAGCTTTTCTTTCCAATTTCAGATGGAAACCAACAAGAATCGTTCCCCTTCTCTCCAAATAACACCCTATAAAGTCCTACACCTGGCCGGAGCTGAGATGGATGTTTGCATTTAATAATAGCCCCCCCTGCTCCCCCTGATAAACCAGCCATGCATCAAAAAAAAAGAAGAAAAAAAGCTAGGAGCCATTGAGGGAGGGTGAGACAGATAGATGAGGTGGAGCACTCTGCTGTAGCCCTGCATTAGCCATGGCTAAATATTTACAGTCCAGTCAAAGACCAGGAACAGGTGAGGGCAGGGACGGGTGGGAGAATGAGTCCCAAACAAACACAAAAATCCCATATGGCCTTGAGAGAATAGACAGTGCGATAGTGAGATAGTGAGAAAGAGAGTTTTCAAGTTCTAATCAGAAGGAAAGGAACTTCAAAACAGCCGAATGGTTGCCAAGTAACAGGGCAGCACCACAGATAAGGCCCCTTTAACATTATAGCTGCCATGCGTATGTGGAGCACTTATGTCAATGGCGAGATTTAGCAGGTGAGAGAGAGAGGAAGTGCCTGCAAATGAGTGAGAAAGAATGGTGTGACCGTTTATTTAGGTGTTCTGGCTCCAGCTCAGTGAGCGGGAAGGCCAGTAGGGGTCAGGGCATTTCTACACACTCTCTCAAGCCGGCTCACTCTGGATCCCGAGAGAAGACAACGTCAGGGAGGAACAAATAAAAAATTTTAACTAATTGCCTGTTACAGGCTCCTTCCCTCCTCCAGCTCCCTCGGGCTCAACAGGTTAATGTGCATCTCTATGGAGATTCAGCGGGCCACTCTAAGCTCTCAATCAGGTAGGAATGAGGAAGCACTTTAGAGAGCACCTCCATCCACTTTTACCCTAATGAGCTTCAGCACAGACCAAAACAACATCATGCTGGTTCCCAGGCTTCTCTTCGAGAAGAGCGGACCTCAAATGGATTCCTTTTATTTTTTTTAAATAAACAGAGATGGAACAAATTGCGATTCAGGGAAAGATTAAGATGAATTACATGAATTGAACTGAATGCGATATTGAAAAGACCCTCCATGTGTAATTCCTGAAAAATAATTATCTCAGCCATTTTATAATAGCCGATGTTTATTAGCTTCCGTGCACAATTATGAATAAGAGTCCATGAAAAAAGAAAGAAAGCTGGGAAATATTAGGAGAGATCTTTTAGATTTATGAGTATGTAACATTAAAAAGAAAAAAAATTCAGTCATGGTAGATGTCATATGTAATTTGAAAAGAATGAAAATGAGGATGTGGAAGAATGACAATAAAACAATATGGGCAACAAAGGACCTCAAAGTCAGCAAGAAATAATGTTTACAACCCTTTTTACATCTGTACTATGATGCATTTCAGAATGAAATGAACTTGACTAGATCAGCTAAAGTGGTCTCAATTATGGCAGATGGTTAAAAAAACAAGAAAGGTTGGTGACGTCAGCTGAAAGTCACTTGAAAGCAAAGATGAAAACATTTTCTTTGGAATAATGCATACTAGGGATGCACAACACAGCAGTCCCAAACTGGTTAGTTTTTATTAGTAAATAGTTTTTTCTTTGCAGTCGATATATGTACATGCCTAAATTCATATTTGGCACTGAAAACTAATTTTCGTTGATCGTGATAAATCATTTTGCTCAAAAACAAAATCATGATTATTAATCACTGACTGGGGATTTCTACTCTTTACATCTGGCAACCGCAAACATTAAAAGTCATTAAGGCTTGATATCAATGCAATACAACAAAAATGTAAAAAATAAATAAATAAATAAATAAAAATAAAAATTTCAGGATAACCAGCAAGCCAATACCACAGATGACTATGCTTCATTGTGAGAAGCAGAAATTGTGATCACAATTAAAATGATTAATCGTGCAGCACTAAGTAATCCTGTTATTGTTATTGTCTATAACAGGAAAATATATATTGTTATTAGTGAGAATTATATTATATGTGCGTCACGAAATTCACAAAAAAGGGTCCATTTTAATTTCATGTTGTTGACTTTAAGACAGTACACCATAGCAAAACAAATGAAACATGGATGGCATTTATCCAGACTAAGGTCTGCTCACCTGGTCCAGCAGACGGGGAGCTGACAGTCATACCCTGTAAGCTTCCATTCCTGAGGAGGGACGGGGACTTCTGAATCCCCAGACTGCTGCTACCAGCACCCACTGCTCCCACACTTCCGGTACTGCTGACTGCAGTCCCACGGCAGGCCATAGTGCTCATGGAGGATGGTGAGGGGGAAGTGGATGAGGGCATTGTGGAGCCGTGCTCTCCCGTATCAGTGGTTTTACTGTCCTGGGTGGTGAAGCACGGTCCATACCGGTTCCTCCAGTTCCCTCTCTTCTTCTTCTTCACGCCATCCTCGCCAGTAGATGAAGACGATGTTGCAGAGGAAGACGACGAGGAGGGCTGGGGTCGTTTGTAGCCTGCGGAGGCCAGGCCTCCCAGCTCTCCGGCCGGGTGACAGTTTTCGTAATGCTTGCTTGAGCTTGAGCTCTGGGGGAGGGACATCATGCCGAAGGTGTTGAGAGCCACCATGCCTTCAGAGGCTGTGCTTTCTGCAATACCCTTCACGTGGCAACGGCTAAAGGATGGAGGTGTGTATGAGTCGCCGGCCCTTAGGCTGGGATCAGAGAAGCTGAGGAAATCAGATGTGGGCTGAACCACAGACCCACTAGTGGCTGATTTACTGCTGCTGCTGCCTAATAAAAGACCTGCGAGAGAAAAAGGAAGGCATAAAGATGAAAGCGCACCTTAATATCACAACCGCATTAACAAAGAGACAGCATAAACCACCAGAGAGGTGGCATGTGGTCATAAAACTAAGACCTTTTGCAGCCACAATTTTGAAAAAACACACAAACACAGCACAGCTGGAGTGCTAAACTGGACAACAGCACTACAATCATCTTTACTAAGAGCTTGTAACACTGTAGCACATAACCAATCAATTTTAGTGCAAAATAGTTCAAAACTTCTGCCTTATTATACACTATCGTCAAAAATATCTGTTCAGTTTCTTAATATATTTGAAATGTGACTTATTCCTGTAATGGCAAAGCTTTTCAGCCATTACTCCAGTTTTACATGATCGTTTTGAAATCATTTTAATATGCTAATTTGGTGTCAAAGAAACATTTGTTATTATTATAAATGCTGAAAACAGCTGTGATGTAATTGTGAAATCTGATACATATTTTCAAGATTTTTTAATAAGTAGAGTTCAAAAGATGAGCTTTCATTAGAAATAGCACTCTTTTAGAACATTAAAAATGTCCTTTAGTCAATTTAATGAATCCTTGCTGAATATCAGTATTAATTTTAGTGCTATCGAGCTATTAATCGCATCCAAAATAAAAGTTTGTGTTTACATAATGTGTGTGTACTGTGTATATTTATTATGTACATATAAACACACACACGCATGTATATATTTAAGAAAAATATTTTAACGTTTATATATTAAATATATTTATATATGATATAAATTATATTAATATAAATACATGTAAATATTTTCAAGATATATGCTTTATGTGTGTATTTATACATATATAATAAATATACACAATACACACATATATTATGTAAACAAAAACTTATTTTGGATGCGATTAATCGTTTGACAGCACTAATTATTTTCCAAAAAAAATCTGACTGACCATAAACCTTTGAATGGCTGTGTACTGTACCAATTTCAGTTATCATGTGAATAACTATATCAGTTGTCCAAAATTACCAAGTACCGATTGAAGGTCATTTTTTTGTCCTGATCTGTTCAATGTATTCAAAAATACAATGACTTGACTTGAAAATAACATTTAAGATATGTACTATTACATGTAAGGTGCAAGGAAAAATTTTACCAGGTAACACTGCATGAAATGAAACATATACTTCTGCTAAAAATGCTACAGAAATTTTCATTTTCAGAAACATGCATACAAACATTTTTAAGAACTCAGCATGTTTTAAATTAGATTTCAAAAAGATTATTTTTTCCTTATCAAGGACCCTCTTATTTATCATTGACGAATACAATTTAAAATGATTCTACGAAAAAAAAAAAGGCTGGCTAAAATCTCTACAAAAGCAGAAAATCTACAGAACCTGAAATCAAGCAATGCCATCATCTTCCACTCCTAGGTGGGCCAGTCAAACTTGCAGGAAGCCAAACAATCAGGTATGTAGGCAGGCAAGAAGGGTGACCCAGATATAGGTGTTCATTCAGGCCCTCCCCTCAGGCAAGGACTCGTCCTTTAACCAAAGCCAGGGAAACAACTCCGACATGCATGTTTTTACAGCTGTGGCAGGAGGCTGCTGAGGCTTTACTTCCCAATTTTACTACACGGTCTATCCCTTGAGCCTCCCGCTAACATTAAAACACGCACAGAGCTTGAATGCCACTTAACACGTCTCAAAGATAAAGCAATGTCACACAAACAGCTGCCATTACCAACAGATAACTAGAAGCATTCTGTATTCTTTCCAAAACACATCCAGGAAGTTCTGCAATATCTTATCGCTGGATCCTAGATTAAACACTGCTATAAATTTCCTGCCATTTCTCTCTGAAGACAAGCAAAAAATGTGTGAAAAAGAGCTGAATTTAAGCAAGTGACCCAGAGATCAACCTAAACCCTGTCTGAAAGAATATTAGATTTTATCTGCCTTTCTTATATCAACAACAACAAGATTCACATACTCTGCATTATAAAAAGCTTTCCATATTACTACAGCTCAAACACAAAGGGCTCAATTTAATAAAACATTGCTGATATTACAATCTCTCATATACTTGGAATATTACATCAGGGCAGCAGAACAGAACAGTCGAGTGGCTCAGAGACCCTGGGTCTGTGTTGGGTGTTGTCACAAGAGCCCAGACAATATGACATACTCCCAGGCAGAAGATTAGGCTCCATAGTTAATCACCACCATCTTTTGATCTCATTGCGCTCTGCTGAAAAAACACTGTGTTGTTTCTTCTTCCAGAGTTCCTTGAAGTTTGCCTGTAACTCCAGCGAGGAGGCCCCTGCTGTACTTTGACACATTAATGATTAGTCTGAATTTTCCAGACGTGACCTCTGCTTCAATCCCTCCATCACGGCTTGATAGCAGAAAGGAAGGGAACATGCTTCTCCTCTGACTCCCAAACCTCCCTCATAACACACATAAACACACTCACACACACAGGAGACGCCACCCACAGCACAAACGGCTCGGAAAGACTCGCCGCTCCACACTGCAGCGGCAGCCAGTCAGACGACAGCCTTATCACACACACACACGCCAAGCTTACGGCTTCTGGCTTCCATCCAGCCCTGTCACAACAGACTCACTCAAATGTCACACACAGGAAGTTGACACGAGACTTGAATCTGGCAGCTCAATTTGGAAACATGCTAACTCATTTCTGAAGTGAAAGTGAGGTTGGCATGTTTGGAAGTCTCACCTTGCTGAAAAGGACTGGTTGAGGAGGGAGCTGTGGATGACGTCGCTGTGGTGACCACAGGACCGTGGGGTTTGCCCGGTGCGGATTTGCGGCCCCTGGAGCCAGAGCTCGAGCTGGTGCTGTGACTGCTGGACTTCTTGCTTTTGCCATCTGAGCTCTTGCCATCTGAGAGGCTGCCATCCTTGGAGCTGGAACTGGAGTGAGACGGAACTTCCTGGAAGTTGGCATTGGTGAAACGCCCTCCGCTGTCGTCCAATCGCTTCTGAGCGGAGGAGATTGAGGAGACACTTCCACCACTGTTGCTGTTGTAGCTCTGTGGCCAAAAAGGGAAATGCACACATGGACAAAAATGCTTAGAGTGATTTTTGTAAGATAACGACAAAATTAAATTAATATAAATTATAAATAAAAAAAATTCTCATGCATTTATCATAGTCTAACTCACCTTCTCAGAGGTCACCATCAGTGCTGGCACCAAGGAAGGTGAGAGTTCCAAAGCTTTTTTGTGCTTTGGTTTGTGACGATCTCTTTCTTTATGTTTCTGTGATGAAAACACAAACAAAATCATTAATGAAGATGGTTCCACAAGTGCTTTAAATAAAGCCAGTACAGCTTGGGAAAGACTTTAGCCTACACTGCCATTTCTGAAACAAAGAGGCAGAAAGATGGGAAACTCAGAAAGGTGAAACAATAAAAGTCTCATTCTGAACGAGTCAATCATTTGCATGCATTCAAACCCAGCAAGGATAGTCACTTGTGCTGTCCATGAAGATCTTCTCGTAAAGAAAAAGAAAGGGTTTTCCTGTAGATGGGTAAGGTTTCACATTGCAGGCCCGACCAGAGTGTACTGCAGCTTAATTTACACCCCGGTCTAGTGCCGCACTCCACACAGCTCTATTTGCGCCCGAGAAACGGGAGCGTGAACAAATTTACACCTCGCGCTCCAATCGAACACCTCCAACCTCTCCGTTTCTGTTCTTAAGAGTGCTGCTGTAAAAATATGCAGTGATCCTGAACCATTTGTAAAGAATATTTACACATTCCCCACTGAAGCGATATACAAACGTCTATCTTTTTTTAGCCACTTCCTGTCATCTTCCAGCCATTGTCTCAGATTTGACAATTATTCTGAACATGATAACGGTTTACGCTACTTCTCAGCGCAAGTGGCGGTGACAATTCCAGAGGCCCTCAGGCTCAAGTTTTCCAATGAAAATGAAAATGAGCTTCCGCTTCCTCTACACCATTTACAATTTTCCAGCATATACTATTTTAAATGCCATTTTCTTAGAATGGAAAAATCATACACACTTGAAATGAAGGTTCTGAATAAGCACCCTGGGAATTTTTTTTAAGTGGGTGGAAAAGATTGTATTTGTATTGAATACTCAATGCTCTTGGTTTTCATCTGCAACTTACAGATCCAAATGTTTAAAAATCATTTGCTTATGCTCTAAATCACAAAATGTTATTTTAAAAAGCACAAAACAGTTTATAAGCAGCAAAATGACAAGTATATTAATGGTGACAAAATAATTAAAATTATAACAGCATTTACTGAAATTATAAAGCTTTGTAATGCCACATTTGCTCCTCCAGAAAAGTGCTAATTTTAAATGGATGCTAAGACAAGAATCCAAGTCTTAATTATCATTGTTCCTAAAGGTGTTGACAGGGCGGGTGTTACTGTGAGAGGGAAAAAAAAAAAAAAATCATGTCATTACTTGGCTGTTTATGAATGGAAAAAAGAAAAATACACAACATAACATTCATCTTATTTCCATTAAACAAATAAATTGAAAGTCTAGATATGCAGAATTACGTAATGAAAAAACGTTTACTGGTCTAATTAAAATTCTGACATAAACATCTTGCAAAAGTTTGACATAAGATGACAGCTATCTTAATTATACAAAGATGAATAGTTCAGGCAGAGGTGAGTGCAAGAGAGAGAGAACAAAAAACCAAGACATTTATCATAATTCATCAATGCCTTCAGCAGATTAGTGAATTGTAGCAAATCTCTTTCAGGATGAACAAAGAAATCACTCCTGAGGCTTCGGGCTAAGTATTAAAATTCAACTACGGAAATGAATAAATATAATAAATCTTAAAATAAAATAAAGTTTAAATACAAACGAAGAAAACTAATCATCCAGAAAACAAAGCTAAAAACCCAAACAGATCAGAATTGAGGTTATGTGAGGCAGGAGGAGGAAGAGAGATTGAAAACATCATTTTATTCCCAGATGCCGCTCTCGACGGCCTCTCAGAGCACATCTGAACTAGCTGCAAATTGAGAAGCTTTTAGCCCCTATTGTTGTTTGGCCCTGGGGTTTGGAATTAGCTAGGTATACATCTGAGCCCCCCGACCTTTGACCTGGGAATGTGGAGTAGGGGGGATGGGCCCCCTTTGCTAATGCAAATCAGGCATCGTAACAATAGCCATGGCGGAGCACAGAGCACTCCACAACACGATCTTCAAGAATACGGCTCCAACCCGAATCATTGTTCATGTCAACCCCTCTCAATGCAGAATAAGGCGAAGAAGTTAAATATCAGAATAATTCTGGGAGAAACGGCTTTAAATGGCATCTCATATTTAATCTTTCGCTGACCTAGATTACACAGGCTGCACAGTCGGTCTTTGAGCAGCTTAACAGAGCACCATCCACTCCATTTTGGTATGCATTTCCAATGCAAACTCATTCAAACCAATTCAAATAATTAGTGAATTTGTGTCAAATAACCAACAGCCTCGATGTCTGACCTCCACTCCCCGCTGTAAGTGCTCATCTGACTATTGTGAGCTTTCAGATTTACATTTAAATACACCAATGGAATACAATTCCCTAAATGCAGTCTAATACTTTACATAACTTTAAAACGTGATTTGTAATGACTGAAATTGTTTTAGTCTATTTATGTTATACAAAATACAATAGCAAAAAAAAATAAAAAATAAAAATAAATAAAAATAAATATATATATATATATATATATTATATATATATATATATACAAAAAATGCATGTGTGATTCCATACTTTATAATTAATTCGTGACTTAAGCTGGTAAGCTCGCAGAATAGCGAAAAAAAAATCACTTTTCAGAAGAATTTACATTTCTTAACAGTTCAAGGGGATTCAAAAAAAGACATAAAATGTCATAAAATTCCCTTTATTTAAAATAAAAAATATCACTACTAGAAAATAATAATAATTAAGCAGAATTTTTAAATGATGAGTATATTAAATAAACAGTAAATATATGAAAATAAACGTAAATTCTTCCAAACGTCAAAAAAACGAAAAATGCGACGAAACATTTAAAGAAAGGTTTAATCAACATTGAGAGCCATTTTAATGACCCAGTTCATATAGAACAAATCAGGCAAGCTATCGCTGATTAAGATGGCTGCACAGAGGCTGAGTGTTTGAAATATGTGAGATCTGCTAGGGACAGGCAGAAAATTATCAATGACGATGGATAGATGTGATGAGCTCCTCCGCACATTTCACACTATGAGGTCTGCTGGATTAGTATTTCAGATACCACCGCTATTACAGTAAGAAGAGAAAAATTGAGGCAGAGGCACAATCAAACATGTTTTCCACGCAGTACAGATCGTCTTCTGCTGGTACGTACACATTTATTGATATGAGGCCACGTTACAGGGTCTACGCTTAATTGAATTAGATGAGAAGGCGAACAGGGCTAATAATGCTCCATGTTTCATTCGGTATGGCTGCGTATAGAAAATTAGTGGAACAAATGACTACACTACCTATCAATACTGATTAAACGTACTCTGTGGAACTAATGGCCATGACGGATGTTTCTCTATGAATACAGCACTCTTTATGTTGATAATTTGTGGCAGCACCAAAATACTAATCACTTTGAGTGATAAAAGGCACTCTTCTCCCTCCCGTGGCTTTAAAAGCTTTGCGGGATATGAAAAGTGTGCGTGTGAGGGGCGGCACAGGGTGACGGTGGCTCGTGTGATTTAAACAAAACTAAATCACAGCAGTGGATATTTCGGACAAACAAGAGTTTTGGCTTTGTGCATTTACCTCATAGTCTGAAGTCGTGAGGAGGGGGGCATCAATCACACATGGCAGGAAGTAAGGTAGATCTGGAGGCTGCCTTACCTTCTTTTCCTTGTCATGGTGCTTATCCAAAGAGTGAGTGGAAGAATCACTTAAGCTTTGAGCCCTACTACCACGGCCTTTGCTCCTTCTCTAAAAGGTGAAAGAGGAACTTCGAGTTACCATTTAAAGTCTGTCCAATTATCTTTTTTTCCTTTTTCCTACTTCTGTCTGTCTTTCTTTCTTTCTTTTAGCAACAATGAAAATAGCCCTTACTGAGACAAAGGAAACAAATAGAAGACAATAACGGAAGGAGAGAATGAAAAAGACACTGTCATGACAACCAATCAGGATATTTTTGTATTTTGAGAAGCCACTCCATCAAAAAGCAACTTGCATGAGAATATTTGTCGGCAGGGTTGTTTATTAAGTATGGCAGCATCCAAGGGCTATTTTACTTACAGGAATATTAGTTTGGGAAAGCCAAAGTATACTTAGTTTCAACTTCCAAGTAAACTTTCAATTATATTTAATTTCTCTATTTAAAAAAAAAAAAAAATACAAATCAACAATATTTTCTTACCAAGAGAAACAGCTGATACATATATATAAAAATGCGCATTCAAACTGACATTTAAACTGACCAACTTCACATATATTCTCACAACACAATTTCAATTCTTTCTAATATTTTTCTTCATTTATTTAAAAAAAATCTTCGTAAAATATGCCTCATTTCTTTTGAAAGTCAACGGTATCTAATGCTGCTATTGTCAACAAATGCCACATAAAAACCTCAGGTCACAGAATGGTCTTTGTTTACCAGCAGCCCACTGAAACAAAGGCCTACATGGAAAAGTCAGGGGTTAGCAGCCAGCTATTGAACTATTAATCCAAGAGACTGTGCTGATGCTGTCAGTCCATTAACATGGTGACAGGGAGACATGGTACATGCTCCAGAAACATCATACTGTCATGTACAATAGTGCAGTCACCACAGTGGATGACAACAAACAAAACGAGCAATGTGCTGTCACTTTATTCTGACAAAACAACAACATGGAAGATGGCAAAAAATATTTATTTAAATACACATTTATATATCTTAATTAAATTTATATAAATGAACACTACCATTTAAAAGCTTGTAGCCATTTTAAGCTTTTAAAAATGTTTTTAAGAAGCCTCTTAATATGATCAAAAACACAGTAAAACATTCAAATTGTGAAGTATTGTTACAATTTAATATTACTTTTTTCCATTTAAAATATTTTCTAATGTAATTTACTCCTGCAATGGCAAAGCTGAATTTTCTTTAGTGCCAGGTGATCCTTCAGAAATCATCCTAATATGCTGATTTGGTGCTCAAGAAACATGTTTGCGCCGATTAATATTTTAGTCCAAACTGTGATATTGTTTCAGCATTCTTTGATGAATAGTAAGTAATAAAACAGCATTTATTTGAAACAGAAATCTGACTCCAGCATCTATCACCAGTAACCAGAGTAGTCATAAATGCCTGAATGAAATAAAACGGTGTATACATAAATAAACATCACTATCCCTTCATCCTCAACTCATTACAATCCCCTATGAGAACATCACAAAGCGCTGGCCCTGCCTCCAGCCCCTTACTCAGAAGACCTGTAGAGGACTAGCAGTATCTGAGAAGCCTTTGTTGAGTGGGAGGATAGACACACACACATACACAGCACAAATCTGAGAAGCAGCAGGGGGCTGTGGCTCTAAAGCTCTGTGTAGCTCTAGGGCTGGAGTGAGTAAAACCCCTTGCCACGCACACACACACACACACAAACGGCCAAGCCCACGAGTACACTGAGGACCGAGCAAAGCTGGACAAAACCACAGGCCGTTATACTGTCACCGAGAGCTGCCACTAGGCAGTCCGTGTATCTCTCTGAAACCTTAGCCCTCTTTTTCTGAGAGGGGTATTAAGACAGAGTGAAGGGGGAAATGCAGGAAAGGGGGGATGATGGGAAGGAGAGGAAAGGAGAGCCACAGACAAAGGTCCAGTGAGTTGCTGCTGATTGTCAACGAGATTAAGGGGTTAAAGGGTTTGAGGCAGATCGAGGTGGGGGCGGCAGGGGCCGCTGGGGGTGGACGGGGGGGGTTATGCCACAGCTCAGCTTTCAGCAGCTGTAATTGGACCAGGAGTGCGAGACATTCGAGAAATGAGAGATATTCCAGATGAGGGAGTGTCTTTTGCTGCGTTCACGTGCGATTCTAGATGTGCAGTAACAGCTTGAACGATGATGACATGGTCACAATGATGTGCTCGACATGATTCATGTACTGGCCAACGTAAAAATCAGTAGCTTGAGTGCTTCGGAAACGCACTAGAGACATGAAGTATACCTCAATATATGAAGCACTAATGGCAAAATACACAAACCATGACCATCAAATACCAACTCACTATTAAAACACGGAATATATGGAAAAAACAATGCATACACTCCTGTTCTGAGGAGTCTGGGATCTGTAAGATTTTCTTAAAAGTTTTTGAAAGAACAAGGTTGCATTTATTTAATCCAAACACAGTAAAAACAGTAAGAGTCAAATGTTATTACAATTTCATATCATTGCTTTCTATTTTATTTTAAACTATAATTTATTCTTGTGATGCAAAACTGAACTTTTAGAAGCCAGTACTCAGTATTCAGTGCATCATGATGCTGATTTGTTTCTCAAGAAACATTTATTATTGTTAAATCACAGTTGAAAAAAGTTGTGCCGATTAATATTTTTATGGAATCTGTAATTTTTTTATTTCAGGATTCTTTGAGGAATAGAAAGTACAGAATAGAAAAAACAGCATTTATCTGAAATGGAAAATGCCTTTACTGTCACTTTTGATTAATTTAATGCACCCTTGCTGAATAAAAGCATTACATTATATATATAAAAAAAAAAAAAGAATCATGTCGATCCCAGTCTATTTGAACACTGGTGCATCTATCTGCACATCAACTTGAAAACCACTTAAAGATATCATACAGATTTCCTGTACTGCAACATTTATTTAGCCTGGACGTCATTAATGCCTTACTTTCAAATGACAGAATTTCTCCAATATCATCAACCATAAGCATAAATGCTGTGGGATCCACAACAGCGGTGCTTTGTGCCGGGGTGATACAGATAGTACAGTAAAGTTTAGATAAAACAGATTCTTACCAGTTTGCTGTAATGGTACTTGCAGTATCCACAGTATTTCACATTATCAGCATCTGAGCCCTGTTCTTCACACAATAACCCAGCAAACTGAGCGCTATTTTCAAAGACAGAGAAAAAGCAACTTTAAAAAGACTGTAATTACAATTATTTTTTTTACAATTAAAGGGGTCTCAAATCAATTAACGGGAAGTCTGTTGTATTTAACATTTCTATTCCTTTCTATTTAACAGATGGCATAATTAAAGATATTAACATGCTCATGAGGATGTATTGCTGGAATATTAAGGCTGTGCAACTCACCATGTGACATGAAAGGCTTGTCGGCAGCCATGTTTGTTGCATGTCATGCAGGCTCCAGAAGCAGCTTTGCTCTCACGGCCCTGTTCCTCACAGATGTAGCATGTCTAGATAGAAAAAAAGTCACCAAAGTGATTCTTCACATACAGAAAGCAGTTATTATGGCATATAATGCATTGCTGCACGGCCCACAGCTTGTTTAGCGTGAAGGCTCTACCAATTTAACAAGTCTCTCAGAAGCCGCCCTTCCCACCGCCTCGATTATTAGGCAAGTGATAACCATGCCATTTTAAATTGGCTCACAGTGAGGACTCAATTACCAACAGAGCTGAATCTATTTTATCCTAGATTTTAAACCCACTATTTCAAGCATGAGATTAAACTTGGCTCCTTAGTCCTGCGAGTCATCAGACACAGTACTGAATCCAAATCATATAACACTAACTGATTGTATTTTACTTATCTACTGCATTGAAGGGCATCCATAGAAAACAAAACATAATTAGGTTTTCAAATGAAAAATGAAAAATGGTGTCATGATGGCATATCCCATTAGTACTTGATTGAACATTGTTTTCTTTACCCTCACGGTTGAGCGAAAAAGTTTTAAGCTAACATCTAAACATTTGGACTTTGCAATTAGTCTTGAGTTACAGTGATGTGCAGGACTCTGACTGCCAGTATTATAAACCTACACCTGCAAGTATTTAATAAACAAATTAATATTCACTCATGACTTTTAAAATGACAACTTAAAAAAAAATCTCTGATATTTGATGAATAAGGATATCCGATGACAAATAAATATGGTTGGTTCTTTTCATTTCAGACCATGAGTGTAAATTCCCAAAACATGGATCTCAGTTATCATTCATTCAGCTTTGGTGCAGAATTAATGGCAACATTCTATGTTTATCTAAGATTGATAAATGTAGCACTTGGTCCCTTAAGAAAACACATTCACAGTATAGACCTAAACTCCTTACATGCATACTGTTTACATTGCTGAGCTGATTTATGAGGCTCTTATGTTGAGCCTTTGTTTTCCCATTGATATCCAGACTATCAGCATGTGTCTTTCAGTGGTTAGAGAACTTACCTTATTATAACGTTCATGAGGGACAGACTGAAGCACAATGGGCTCCATGGTGGATACGTTGGCGAACTCCACTTCTGGGATGTAAAGAGCACAAACCACATGGGCCCAACCTAAACAAGACACATGACAAATAATCAGTAGATGTTAAATGAAGAGGCTAAGGTTGAATTATTCCTTTATTTCTATGCAAACCTGATGTAAAGATGGAACTGGGTTTAACAGGAAAAAAAAAAGTTAAAAAAACAAAACACCAACAACAATTTTTTTTTTGGATTTTTCAATTTTAAAAAAAATGTCATAACATTTTAAATTATTAATAAAATTATTTAAATAAATTATTTTTGTTGTTCTTATTTTTAATAATATGATTTTCTATTAAAATTAAGATGTTAAAAAGACGGATAATGTCAAATAGCATTATATCCAACACATTTTCTATCTTTCAGTTTTCAAATTTATTCGAGACTATGGTCATTTGTTTGCTCATAGTCGTGCCTATGGGGCACGCCTGGCTTCCTCCACAGTGTGAAAAACACTTATTAAAGCATGTGGGCTGAGTGTGACCGCAAAGACGAAACACCCAGGACTGGAAAGGCAGAGGCATATTCTCTCCTGCCTAGCGTCTAGACCAAGTGTTGAACCATAGTGTCAGCACAAGCACAATACATACATATCATAATTTCAGGCTACTACTAAACCTTATCTGCCACATCAGCTGTCTTTTAACCACAAAACCCTCAAACTGTGAGGATTTAGATTTATTAACCATATTCTGCAATATGTTTGTTAGAGGAGAGCAGATGCTACTGATATCAAGTTGAAATGAACCCAAAAGAAACGAGCAAACGAGTTTTGTTTATCCAGCGTAAGGGCACAATAACAGGCCTAAACTTAAAGGTGAACCCATGAACTGTCTTTGACCCCAGCCTAAAGGGACAGGGAGGTGGGTTTTGTTGTTTTGAAGTCCCTCCAAGAATCCAGCAGAAGCCTATAAAACCAGGCAATAAAACCCAAGCACACCCCAAAGAACTTCTAAACCCCTCAGACAGAAGGGTGGCAAATGTAAAAAGAGAATGATTTGCCAAAGATGTCTTTAGCGAAGCATAAAGTACTCAAATAATCTTGTTCTTCAAATTCTGGTTAGACAGAATAACTGTAAACTTTTGGACTAAAGCAACAATAAAAAAAAAAAACCCTGAAAGGTTCTACCAGGGAGGCAAAAACTGGTCTGAAGGCTCCATGTGAAGGAGAAGGATGCGTTTTTCAGTTTTTATTTTCCTTGCATGTGTTTCAACATGTTGTTAGGCCAGGTATATTCCCTGCTCAAGTGTTTTCATTTGAGATTATTCTTGTGTTTGCATAACTTAACAGAAGCAACACCTGTAAAAACCTCTCCATGTGCTGGTCTGGTCACTGCTGCTGAGTTTCACTCCTCAGTTGGCCGAAATGTCTAGATACCTTAAAAGCAAATCACGGACACCTACATCTCACTACTGGGATCATTGCTGGTTCAAACAAATACTTTCTAAAATTTATGTTTCAGAAATCTTCACTCCTACTCATAAATAATGGCAAATCATAGAATGTTTATCACAAAGAATTTCAAAAGCCTTTTCAAATTCAGGCCCAAAAAAAAAAAAAAAAAAGATTACATGGTCTAAACCGTAAGCCTGGGGCAATGATGTTTCCCTCATGGCCGTTAAACAGCTCACCACCCCTAAAGATGGGGCATGGTCCCGCAGCTGTGTCCCATGTCATGTTTACAGTCTCTGAGCTGCCCTTGCCGTGAACCCGGAGCATGAAGCAGAGGAGACTCCTCTCAGCCCCACAATGACCCCGCTGAGACCGCCCACCCATAAAAACAAGGTGAGAGAGATAAACACGCATACTTCCTAACCGCCTTTGCTCAACTGCTTTAAAAAAAAATAAGCAGATAAAATCTGCAAATTATGTGCCAAAAATTACGTAAAACTCTTGGCTTGTTCAAAAGGAGTTTAGATGCATTTTAGAGAAAGAAACGTTAAAAAATACGTCTGAACTCTGCATTTATTCATTGCAATATTTTCCTGAAATCCAAATTAAATTATGTTTAGGTGAGACATATGAAGATATTTTTTACCAATTAACAGCTTATAGAAGAGATATGGTAATAAACCCTTTTGACAGCAACATTTCTGTGATAATTAAAATTGCCAGAGGATAGCAATGAAATACTGCACACAAGAGAAAATCAATTCACTTCATTGTTTTTTTTTTTTACTATGACTTTCATTAGAGGTGTAAAAATAGAAAGGTGTCATCCTCATCAGAGCATATGCTCTTCTCAAGAGCTTCCATCATTTTATCACCTCACAATAAAACTGGGCTGACTTAACCCGTTTGAAAACAATGACATTTTTCATGTCGTGGAGGGAATACTAAATGTTCCACGTAACTGTTAACCCGATAAATGTTTTTTTTCTTCAAAGATTTTATTAAATAATTGGTCTATTAAACACACTCAATCATCAAAGAATTCAAGCAAAATATAAAGCACTACAAAACAGAGCACAGCGCCATATGTGTTACCAATGGCTGCCATGTCTAACATCATTTACGCTACTGGCCTATATTTAGCAACTGAGTGACTGCAGTCTATTCTCGTCAACAACATTTAGAGTGGGCCTAATGCTAGAGATGTTTTTCCTCAGCAAGTGCAAAATAAAAACAGACAGTCTTACCTCCATTATCTGTTCGTTTCAGTGCTCCGTCTTTGTGGGGACACAGCTCACACCTCTGTGAAAAGAAGAGAAATACATGAAACCACAATCCATTCAACCATCTGCGGGCCAGACACAAGCTCTGAAGGCTTTCAGGAACTCTACTTCTGACATGGACATCAAACTAAAGCAGAGTTTAAGGGTTAGACATCATTTTTTCCTCCTTAAACTAGAGAAGGATTTGCCAACTAGGATCTTGGCAAAACTGATCAATGAAACAATAGACAAGAGCCTTTGATAGTTGAATGGAGCTGGAAAACATCCCTGAAGAGCTGCTTCTATATTCAAGGATAAAATAGCTATCGGAGAAAAACAGGTTTAGACAACATTTTTCTGAAACAAATGACAGGACAAGAAAATAAAAGCCTGTGAATATAAGATGAATGATCGAATAAAGACAGCTACTACCCCTTTTGAACAAACCAAAATAGATGTGGTTGAAAGTGTCCTAAAGAAATTGGCGCTGACACATGGTCTATTACACATGCATAAACACTATGACATTTCACTCATCTGTAAATCCTTGAACAGGTTTAGATATTTGGGCATAACATTGTGCTTGGAACCATGCCGTTACTTGCCACATACCACTATGTTCAAAGTTTTTAAACTTCTGCTCAGTCTGCTGTCCTCCTCCTCTTTGTTACAGGTGGTGGACAGTCCTCCTCCTTCAGGGGTCTGCCAGCTCGGCTTTCTCCCCCTCCACCCTTTAATCTTTGGGAATGAAGTGGCAGAGCAGGGCACAAATGGAAAAAAAAAAATGGGCTCATTTTTAGTAAGTGGAGGAATGAGGACAAATGCAGAAATTTGGTTTCATAATTATGCTTTGGGAAAAGGCTTAGTTTTAAAAGTGCTCCAGTAAGCTATGGTTTTCACAAATCTTGGTTAGAAGTGGCAAAAAGGTCACAAAAATATTACACGTGACAAAACTGTAGATAAAAATAGGGAAGTCCTGTTTCTTTTCAGAATGAGAGCAGTTGGCATAGAAAAATGTCTCTAACCTCAAAAAAGGCGTTATATGGGACGCCTTGTTTTGGCATGAATCCAGATCTTTCAACAAAAATGGCCACATAATGGGTTGTGTAACAAGTTTCCCCTTCTTGTGACCCACTATTCTTCTGCTCTAAACTGCCACTTAGGTTTCATGGCTACCTGACAGCTCACACAAGTCACATGCACAGCCATCAAATCGCTGAGCGCTCAAAGGAAACTGCTGTAACTGCCAGCACAACTTTACCTATCCTAATCATTCATGTTTCCTTTACCCCATCCACCATCTTCTATTTATAAATACAAGAATGGCATTTATTTTAAGCTACAGCATGTTTTAAGAAACACTAACATTCATATTATAAACATGTAGCATAAAATTCAAACAAATAAGAGTGTTTCATCTTTTTTCATTGTGCTACAAGGATGTGAAAAATGGTCTTATTTACAGTATACTATTATTACTGATATTTTTCATATTTTCTACTTCTATTTATAGTGTGAAAATATTTTTTAAAGAGCACAATATGTATTGGCATATACATTACATAATAGTTATTATTTTCATTTCATGTAATCACTTTGTTACCACATGATACAAATTGCTCCACAAATAGCCAAAACAGTGATTAAAGGAATAATGGATGAAAAAAGACATATGACCTCTGAAGCTAGACAGTGGACAGACTTGCGCCTGAGCCATAAAGAAGCTTTTTGTACAATTCTGATATTTTCAGCTTATGATATTTCAAACCTCTTATCATTCAGACAAGTCAAAAAGTTCAGTGTAATACCCCACTATTAAGTCTGATAACATCTGTTATACATACAGGCCTAAGATTCCTGCCAAGTCATATTGTTTTTATATACATGGCATTCATACAAACCGGGTGTTTGTTCAGTACACACTGGTATATATATGTGATATACGGTTAAGCACTTCAGCACACAGACGCCATGAACTGAATGGTTATATGGTTTTTATAAACATCTCAAGTGCAAAAGTCTAAAAACGAAGCATTTTAAAAGATCACACAGACAAACTGCAGTCACACAAGGACAACCTGCTTCATAATTACATGATACGAATACACACATGAATACGTAAAAATACTGAAATGAATCTAAGTTATCAATACAAGACCATGAAATTAAATATTGTGAAAATACATGATTGCAACAACCCTTGACCAGACATATACACTTTATGAATGATGTTAAAATGTTAAAAAGGTGACAATGTAAGAAGCACCATTTATAATTTGTTTGCAATAAACAAGTGACACATTCAACACTATCCCAGAGTGCAATAGTGCCATTGTGCATAGTGAAGATTAGAGTGACTGACTCTGTACGGAACTGTCTAGTTCATTTGCTTCTAGAGGTCTTAAATATTTTAAAAGATACAAATCAGATACTGATGAAACATTAAGAGTCTACTTATTTACAATTGTCCAAATGCACTGAACAGAACTGAAAAGTCCATATGTAAATGGCAAATAGTAGGGATGCACCGAATGTTCGGCAACCGAAATTGTTCGGCCGAAAATAGCAAAAAAACCTTTTTCGGTGTTCGGCCGAATTAGCGAAAAGACCGAATAAATTGTACCGAACAATGCCGTGACGCGATCAAATAGAGGCGCGCACTAATGCAGCAAACACGTCTGCAGTGTGAAAGTATTTAAAACTGTCAGAGAAAGACGCAAAAATCATTACAAGCACGAAGCACTGACAGCGAGAGACTGCTTAGCGCTGCATCTCATGTCTCCGATGAGAAGAGGAAGAGGTGGTTGTTGCTGGTTACTGTGATGACTGAAATCATGAAATGGCCTCAAACGATTAGTAAATAAACTGCAGAATGTTATGTTTTCAAATACACGCATCGACTGTATTCAAAAGTTGCTACGCGAAAGGATGCTGCGCCCAGGGTTCAAAGTCCAAAGCGTGAGGAAATTCTGCGCTGAAACACTGTTACTCATCATTTGCTCAGTAACATTTTTATCACTTTTTTTAAGGACATGTGACAACGTGATACGTGCGACAAACATCTTCCCAAATTCGTAAAGAGAATCATTTAAATATCTGCATGCTCTTGTCAACAAAAAGAAGCACTAAGGTCTTCCTGCAGGTTTCTGCCAAAATAAAATCTAAGAAAAAGCAACAACTCCATCAACATTCATGAACGTTAGTATTATAATTTTACTGTTGTTCTGTAAAATAAAATAAAAAAATAAGACAATAATAATGATAATAATAATTACTCTACAACAGCTCTATACATTTATTATAACATTCACACAGTGTTCAAATTGGGATCTGTAATATATTGTAATGTTTTAAAAGAAGTCTCTTCTGCTCAGCAAGGCTGCATTTATTTGTACAGTAAAAATACATGCCTGATTCAAGAAGGGGGTCCCAAAAATGGCCAAAAAAAATATTAATTCAGTAACTTATTAATTTTAAGTTAAATTGTGCATTGTTGGTATAATGTCTGATAGAATGTTAAAAAGGTTCAGTGTTGAGTAAATATTTTTAAATTGTTGTTTTGTAATTGATTTTTTTTTTTTTTTTTGAAAAGCAGGACAAAACAATAAAAAGCACATTTTGGCTATTTAATTTATGCAATAGTGAAAAAAAAAAAGGCAAAATAGGCCTACATGGGGGAAAAAATGCGAAAAACCATGTTCGGTATTCAGCCTTCGGCCCAGTGTTTCATTTTGTTTGGCTTCGGCTTCAGCCAAGAATTTTCATTTCGGTGCATCCCTAGCAAATAGTATGTGATGTCTTCACCATTTCATGTGCCTTATGCATCATTAAAGGGATAGTTCAACCAAAAATGAAAATTAAGTCATCAAAAAGAGAAATCTAAAGAAATGTCCCAATCGTGCTCACCCATATAATGGCAGAGAATAGTGGCCAGCAACAAGCTTTTAAAAAAAGATGCAGAAGTATTACAGAATGGTCCCACACTACCTAACACTATCGCATATTCCAAGTGTTCTGGGGGGATACAATAAAGTTTGGTGAGAAACAAACTGAAATGTAATGTTGTAGAGTCTCAGCCATGTACAAAAACCGACAGCCAAAGAATCCATTCAATTTTAGTTTGTTTTTCACCAAACTCTGTTCTAGATCACCAGAACACTTGATATATACGGCACGTGTCGCATGTGATTATTACTGTATCCCATATACTGGCCGCTATTCCCTGCCATTATATGGGCAAGCAGGATATTTCTTTACATTTGAAAAAGAAAGAAAGGAATACAGCATTACAACAACACAAGTGAAAGTAAAAAACTTCATTTTATTTTTTGGAGAAACTATCCCTTTAACAGTAGAGCAATAGCTCATAGACAAAACTTCAAAAGAAAAGAAGTTTGTTCATGCACATCCTGACCTTAAATGCATTATATTTTGATCAACATAAAACTGTCTGATCACAGGGAATTTCACTGAATGCCTAAATGTCCTTTCCCTGGCCTTCATCCATGTTTATTGTAATATGTCCCTCATGCTGGCTACCAAAGCTTTTGAAGTGAAATCTGTAAGACCAGTTCAAAGTATCAATTATAAATAATATCATCTGTCAAATGGAAACTGCAAACAAATCCACAATATACAAAAAGAGGAAGGAGATCTGGACTTCAGCAAAACAGATAGTCTGAAAGATTTATATAAAGATGAGGAAACTCACCACCCTGGCAGCACGTTCCTGTGATTCACATTTCCTGCAGAACCAGGGACCTGTGGGGACTTGGACAATTCCATAGCAGGCTGAAACAACAGGAATGAAGGACAGATCAGTTCAAAAGACTTGCTTCCAACTACTGTAAATCTGACAGCTTGACTATCTCGTCCTGTCAGGTTTCGAGATTAACATGTGAGAGTGTTAAAAATGATAATTTAAGCAATGTGTGAGATGTATTCCTACTGCAACAACATCAGGGTATGAAATTAACACCCACCACCATCAGCCAAATGTGGGTAATTTTTGCACAGTTGTGGGTAACTTATGTGGCACGTGACTTGTAACACATCTCAGACTGACATATGACAGGAAATGCTGTTGCCTAGATGCAAAGACATGCGCTTGAAAAAACATGTATGATTGTATCTTGGTGAACCGACAAAACAAAACGTAGCATGAGCACTTTGCAGAACAGAAGCGTGTGGGAAGTTTCCATGTTTTCTTGTGTCACCAGTTCCACAGAATTTGGTCTTATACATGAATATTGAGGTTCACTTATAATGTGTATTTTGTCATTTTGGGGTCAACTTGAACTAAGATCTAAACAGACAACAGTGTGAATGAAAAGTTAAGTGGACCAAAACCAGTCAAGCTCACTATCAAGGCCAGGGAAGACTGCAAAGAAAATCTTTTTCGGTTCACTTACAAAAGGACTTTGTGTGTTTGTTCAATTTTACATATTTAAAAAATTATTTTATATATTTGAACTGGAAAAATAAAATAGCTGGTGAAACACTAATTATTTATATTTGGTGGAGAAAAAAAAATCGTACCCTGAATAAAATCTTTGCTTTGTAGTTATTTTTGTGCAAAAGCAAATAAATGTTATGGTTCCACTTATCAGAAAAGATCAATGACAGGCAACAAACTCACAATTGTCAGCCAATACAAAAACGTTACAAAAAAAAAAAAGAAGTCTTTATCAGAAGCTTGTCCAAACACTAACACTAACATCTAATAGGTCTATAGGTGGTAACTTGACCCATTTGTACAGGATCATCTTCTTGACACCAGTTCTGTGATATTATACATCTGATCTGACCATATCAGCTTAAAGTTAAACAAGAAGTAAATATTAAAAGACATCCAACTCTTTCCATTGCATGAATGATAAAACATTTCTTAAAAGAACTTATCCCTCCGGATCCCTCAGCAATCTTCAATGACAGGTTTTAATAATGACAGATAAGATTTCTACTTTACATCTAAAACAAAATAAGAGTTAAGTTCGCATTTGTTTGCTCAGTTTTTCTCTTTCACTTGTCTGTACCCATTGAGATTCCTCGAACCAAGGTACTTTTGTATGTGAACTATTTATGAGAATGTCATTTGAAGCGTCATACAACCTAAAACAATACAAGACAAACAACTACACGCGGAGAAAACAGTCAAGATCCTGTTAAGAGTCCCGGAATTAGTTGACAGCTTTGCTGACTAGCCATAAATGAGTGTTATCAGCCTAGCTGTAATGACCTACAGAGCTTGTCTGAGTGTGACTCATCTCTGTTTCCATAGCTGTGACTGACACGTTGTTGGTCCTGAAACTGTGGAGATAATGAACAGCCATGAGCGACATGCTGTTACAGCCGTGTAGCGCTGGTGCTAACACATAACATAAGCACTCCGAGGGGCCTTCGGCAAACCGTTGCTTCATAGTTCGTAGCAACCGACACATCGTATAAACACCACGAATTAACCGTCCAAATATTTTAAATTTCTCAACTGTCATCCCAATAACTCAAGCACGCTCTAGCGGTTAAACTTAGGTCATACTTGACTGTTCGGTTGAGCTAAGCTAAGCTAGGCTATGTTATGCTAAGCTAATTCTCTAATCACAACAGAAGGGAACTTACCAAAACACCAGCCTGGAATAACCCGTCCCTCAAGAAAAATAACAGTGTGGAGATGTCGAGACGCTTATATTTACCTTGGTGGACGGCGACGTTACAGCCGTGACCGTCGCAGTAGACTAGGGGGTTTTCGGCCCAGCCTCTCTCATCCGAGCAGACGCAGCAGCCTCCGATCATCTCCTTCATATTACTCGCCAAGTCGTCGTCTTCCTCTGCCAGATACAGCTCGCTGGATACCATCTACCATCGGCAGCGCACAAAGACCAACAAAAAGGCGGTCGGGCGTTTGTCTCACGAATCCCTATCTCCCCTGAAAGCCGTATTTTATGTCCCATTTCGATGAAAAGCCATATTTCAGTTGCGTTGTTGTTGAAGGCGGTATTTTTTTTTTTGGCTCAACACACAAACCCCGTACTGAAGGCTCTCGGGATGTGGAGGCGCGTGTGCGCGCATGCGCGGAAAAGCCGAACGGGGAGGCAGCGGACTGGAAGAGGCCTCGCGGGTCTGTTTGATCCACGCGGCGAACGCCATTGAATTTTACCGCGAGCAGGGGACGAGCTACAGTGCGCTGCACTTCTACAGCAAAGTACGATCTTCTGGGAGTTTTGTTTTTACACTGAAACGACGTTACTTTACAGAGTCATTAAGCAGGTTCTGTTCACATTTGTTATTAAGGTCAAAATTATCCTCAGAAGGTTACCCCGAAACTATATATTATCATATTTATTTAAACGTTATGGAAGATAATAGCAAATGATGCATACAGTGGAGATTTGCCCTCAGAATTAGTGTGCTCGTTTAAGTTTATTCTAATTTATTCTAAGAATAACAACAGATTTATAGGGAATCCCTGAGAAATGTGAAGCAGTATAGGTATCCCATTTTAAGGTTTCATCAGTTTAGATACTGTACTAAGATATTTACATAGTAGCCTATTGGCGATGTGCTGGATACAAATCTCACAGGGAAAATTAATAATAATTCCACAACTATGACCGGTTTGCATATTGTTGGGCATATAAACTGCCTGTCTTTTTTTCAGGCAAATTTTAAGAGGCTATTGACAACATTAACCAAAAAAAAAACTAACAAGCATTTAGGTAGTTTTCAGTTTTATTTAAAGCTTTTATTAATGTCAAAGGCTGCTTGCTTAGCCTATGACAACTGGGCCCATGAAAACAAAAGTGCTGATTAACGCGGAAAAAAAAAAAAAAAAAATGTAGCCTGTCATTCTTATTTTATTGCTGTGCTTTTAACTCACCAAATTTGTGAACGTACAAATAAACTCTTTTAAAACCAAATCTAAAGCGATGGTTTTGGCATAGACCTTGACCCAACCGATTCAACCCATGGCCCCATTACACAACACGAACCTGTAATAAGCTCCAGCAGTACGAAACTTCGTCTTCTTATACGTTGTGGAATTTAAGTTACAAGGTGAGGCGCTCATATATGAATATTCCTAGTTGTTTGTTTTTATTTTAATGTTGACACTTATCGTCCCATTTAACGTCGTCCCCTTTGAGACTTGAATAATAAGTAGGCTACACAACATTAATTTAGGATATTTTATTTTGATAGATGACACTATTTTATGAGCCTTAATTCAAGAAAGGCAGCTCGCTGGCATTCGGCGTTTTTGGATCAGGTCAGACTAAAAATGACAATGATCTGGCTGTGAATTCATAACATTTTGAAATGTGTTTGGTGCACTATCAGCTGTTAGGATTGGTTAAGCCACTTCCGCAGTTGCTATGGCTCACAACCCTTAGCGTTGAATGATACTGGGTAACCGTCAGAGATATTTCGACCTGTCATGATGTTCATCAGAATTCTCTCGCTTGTTGGTGAGTAGTCCACCTGTCATTCAAAACAAGCAGCCCCCGCAGTACAATATTAATGCAAGAACCTTCCCAGTTAGGCTACATAAATTATTTAACTTTACACACGGAGCATATAACGTTCAATGTTTAATAATACGAAATTTTATTAATTTATACGAAATCTTCCTATATGAAATGAAATGCTCTAATAGTCTATAGAATTAGTCCTTTTGGCGGTTTCCCTTCTTTAGCTTCTTTTCACGGTAGAGTTTGGTTGTGTATGAGGCTTGTCAGACTCGGAGCAGTTTATTGTGGTGGGGGCAATGTTGATTTGTAATGTTGGAATCATTTACAACATCAAGTTCAGCTAACTGAGTTGACACATACGCTGCAATAAACAATTTATTTTCGTTGATATTTTGATAGCGTTAGTTTTGTCGTATACCAATTTCTGGTTCTGTAAAATCGGCATAAGCAAAGAGAAAATTATCATTTGAACACACGATAAGATTTATTAGCTGATATTAGACGAAGTTCTTAAATCAAACTATACTATGCTATAATATTTGTATGTAGACCTATGTTTTGTTTTTTAAATCAGAGATTAATTTACGTTGCTTCAAAAAAGTTTACAAAGCCTTGACATGTAACTAATTTTATTATTTTTTATTTGAAATAAGCTGTCTCCTATAGTTTACTGATGTGTAGGCCAGTAGGTTTCTAGACCCAATAGCGTTCTTCAGGGTTATTTACATCCACAACGCCACAACACACTAATATCCTATCCTCCGGAATTAGATCTAACAACTTGTTACGGTTAGCCTACTAAAAACTGGTAATGCCTCTATACCTTATCCTGTGTTTAATGAAAATGACAGAAAGTCAGTAACTTCATAGCTTATATCTAAATATCTAAACAGTCTGATGAAAACATAATATTACATGTGCATTTTTAAATAACCTATATTTAAGAATAGGCGTTGTTGGCTTTTTTTCACATGAAGGGGCATAGGCTACTAGTTTTACGATTAAATAATGTTCCCTAACGATAAGGTCTGTAACGAATGTCAAACAGAGAGGGTGCAATGGACGACGTGTTTTTCCCTGTTAAAGGCAGGGATGATCCGGATCCGGAGTCGAAGTAATAAGAGTTTGCTTATAGCACGAGATCTCTTTTGCGCAAAGACTTGTGGGTAATTCAGGGGCAGGCACATACACATGCAGATATGACACGGCAGGGTGAAAGGTTATTTCAGCCCACCCCCAACCAGCTCACTCTGTAAATTCAAGTTGCATGTACCAACTCATACGTTCTGAAAGAATGTGTTTGAGATGGGAAGGAACTATTCATACTGTTGGCATAAATAACTCACTAGGCTATATTTAATGCTTGTTTCAGAAATGTAAATGAGATTAGTTTCGAGTTGAACAGGGATTGTTTAGCGAGTCGTGTTTAAAGTGTGCCTCATGATTTTCATAGACACGATAGAAACTTTGGACTTACAGTCATGAAATTGTTCTGTGTGCACGTGTGTACAAGAGATGATTATCCCCATTTATGTTTAGAATGCATGCGTCCAACGAGATGTTCGCATCATGTTATTGAACGTTGTTCAACATTTACTACATCATCTTGAAAGCAGATTTTCGACTTCTGTAATTTAGTGGAGCGGTCGTGCAGTGTTTTGCTTGTGCTAGAACTTCAACGGCATATTTAGATCTCTTTACTTCCGCCGTGACTTTATGTATGCCAATTTATCGTGCGTACAAAGAAAACATTTTACTAAAATGTCAACGAAACAGTTGGCTTAATGTGTCATTAAAGAAATTGGACAAAAACTTGTTAGAAATCGCTGAAACACTTGAGCTGCCCCGTATAAAATTACTAGACAATTTAAATGCAAAGGAAATGTGTTCTTTGTTCTTCTATTGTTAGCTAAAGCGCGACGAACAAACGTCCTCTTACCTCACTCTCTCTAATGTGAGAATCTTCTTCATCAAACTTTGAGCTCGTGATCCTTTGCGAAAAGTATGCGCACATTTACTTAATTTAACTTAATGATAAATGGATTGCAGTGAGCTTTTTTATTTGTCACCGGACGTCTTTGCCATGCTGTTTGAGACTCCGCGCACGTTGTAGTGAGGGAGCCCACGCGGACCCCCACTTGGCGAGTCCGTCACGTTTGAGGGTCCAGGGCCCATCCTGATTTCACTGCAATAAATAAGTCCAACTCTCAACTGTCTCAAAATAGAAGCGACCAAGTCATAAAGATTTAATTCTTCTCTTAATTATAAATAAATCACGTATATGAAAACAACAAGAGTTTTAAAATATTGATTTATTCACATGTAAAATGGTCAGAAATCTTATAAATATATAGTAACAGCCTTATATTAATATTTAATGATAATTCATCACCGCATTTCCTCACTGACTTGCAGCGTATGCATACACTTCCTAGTCCTGGTGATCAAAATGAAACTGCGTTTGTGATTGTTGTCAGATTAACTCAGCTTTGTTAACATACGATGTGTGTTTTGATTTAATGAATTTATTTGCATCCCATATATTAGGCTATAATATATCCTGTGCGTACTGTATATAATTAAATATATTTAAAGACGGCTCCCCAGACTGCGGAAATAGGCTAATCATTTCCAGTAAACTGCATTGTAAGTAGCCTAATAATATGATCAATAACTAGTCTGAGTTATCCTGATTTTCCAAAAGTGATCAACTTTAAAATAAATCTTAAAACGGGACAACAAAACATTTCTGAAGGCAAACCCCTCAACTCTTCACCCACGACGATGCACACTGGGTCGAAGATCAATCATTATCACTCATGTCACAATTGAGGGCTGTTCAAGCTGTGAGGTTTCAGAATCAAAGGACCAGGACCTGCGTGTTGTCTTTCAAATGATGTGTGCCCCTTGGATAAAAGTTATAGAGAGTTCAGCGGAGGTTGGAATAAAATTGACTATTAACAGTGCAAGACGGCAGAACGTTCAAATACCAGTGTATATGCGGGGGAAAAAACGATCAAATTGCATACACTAACACGTGGGAACAGCTCATTACTACACGTCCAATAACATTAGAGAAATTTTCCCATCGTTAAATAGCCTACATTTGTTTACTGCATGTCAGTACAACTACCTAGCCGCTCTCTGAGCGTAAATAAACTCTACAAGTGAGAGAATAATTATAGAGGAGCTGCAGCATAAATGAAACGCTAATGAAAGAGTTAACAATTGTATCTTCTGTGTATTTATAGCCTATATTATGCTGACGATATTTATTTTACAAAATATTTGCAGACATTCAGGCCTGTAAACATTCTGTTTGTCCGTTTGTTTGACAAAGCAGTTGCAGCAGGAGCAGTTACAAGGAGCTGCACTAGGACTCCACGCTGAAGGTTTAACAGGAGACCGAGTGCTCTGACTCAACAGGACTCACTCCTAGGAAAGGTAGCCTGGAGTATAGAGTGACATACACTCCCTTGAAAATCTTTATGAACTAGAGTCTATTTATGTTACCGCCCCTCGCGAATGAGTGAGGTGGGATCGTGTACATTCTGACAAATACCGATGCTGAATTAGGTACTAAATGAGCTGTGGTGATTAACACGAACCACTTCCACCACATAGCTCTCTGTGCACGCCATAATCAGGTAAACGCGGATGCAATATAGCATAATATAAGAGCAATACTTGACAATGACGGCATAGAGGGTTTAACTGATCTAAACTATTTTATGTCATAAACCTTTTTCAACCAATATATCAATAATCAATTAATATTAAGTAATATGACAAATAGACATCTTAAGCTAGCACTTCCAACAAAAACGTGTATGTACGTTGAAAGCACCGTCAGTAAATCGTATGATGCACAGTAAAGTTCAAACCCATAATATGGCGCTGGGCGCTGGCTTGCTCGTCCCGTCTGGTTTGCTTTTTTATAATAGGCAAGATGTGAAGGGTGGTAGTGGGGTCAGGTCATTTGCATTCAAATGTTGGAATGATTGAAATTGCACAATTTCATGAATAATCTATTCATCTTTATTGTAGCCTACCATATAACATTCGCAGCAAAACATCGATCGCCTTTTGAGTTTTAAGAACCACCTGAAAAGCAAGGCCTTATACATCCGCCCGGTTATACACTGCATGAAAAACATAACATCCATACAGAATCACTTCGTATTCCACAATGAAAATTTCGAATACTGTATCAGGAGTGTTTAGGGTTTCACAACATGTTTGTAAGTTTTTACTAAGTGTTTCGTAAAATATTGTAGGCTACATGCATTTAAGATTAGCAGAAGGATTTTCTGTCAAATTATGTATGCCTGAAAAAACGGTACTGTATTGTAGTTAAAATGACTTTTTTTCTGTTCATTCTCTTTCCTCACCATTGTAAAACGGCATATGTCTGTACACTGACACAAACGGGGGAGGGGGAAGTCTTTGCTTGTGAAGACCCGTTATTTTCTCTTTCACGTTAGTAGGAAGTGGGATGGAGGCCTGTCTGATCTGTGAAAAAAATGGACCGCAAAAAGTATGAATAATAGCCTATCTATCTAACTCACACACACTTGTACAGACCTAGTGTAAAACTGAACAATTACGAAGGTATTAGAACATGCTGATTTACGTGTGCAAATTCTTTTTTTTTTTAAGAATGCAAGAAACACGTACACACGTGATTCTTGCATTCTTAGCTCCTTCTACAATTCGTATATCTTGATCTACAGTTCTTGTTTCAGAATTTGAATATATGTATTAACTCGCAACTTGGAAAAAAAAAAAAGCTCTGAAGATTTCTCAAAGCATGGCTATTTTTTTTATTCTGCACATGCTGTTACCTTAAAGAGCGTGCGTACACGCAGATATCACACGCACACAAAATGCATTAGCTGCATTTAATGTATATTGTGATTCATGTTGATTACATATGCAAAGCAATAACAAAGAAATAAAAAACACTATACACTTAATGGTTTACGACTCTTTTTTTTCTCTCTTCTGAATTCAAACGAGTTTTGAGATTGGTCAAATGCAAACATCGATATTTTCATTCGGCTTTTAACTTGCCACTGTTAACAATGTTTGCTTCAAATTCCAAGTTTGATCTCTGTTTGAGTTAAAATGCTTATCTCCCTGAAATAGATGCATTAAATTTTGCAGAGTGTACAAAGATATCCATTTAAAAAGATAAAACGCATTTAAATTAAAATGCGATAATGACATAACGACGATGTTTAATTTATAGAATAAATAATATAAAAAGCTGCACATCATTATATATGCTGCCCAACATACCCATCTGTCAGCATTAATAATTTTTCACAACCATGACAACACAAAGTTGTAACAATACTCCGACTAAATGACTAATATTAATTTCTAAGCATGAACTTATCACTAGCGAATTATTTGCTCTAAGAGAGGTGGGATTACAATAGTATGGTAATTAGCTAGGGGGGTGGGGGTGGCCATGGGTGGAATATCCATTTTTATTGCATCACCTGTCAGTAACGTCCAATCAGCGTCGGCTTTGGGGGCATTAATTGATGAAGGTGTCTCCGGCCTTGCTCAGTTCCCACTGTCATTTTATTTGTGACTAAACCAGCAACGGGAATAGCAGCTGCATTTTGGGCACTATTTCTCTCTCTCTCTCTCTCTCTCTCTCTCTCCCTCCCTCTCTCTCTCTTGCTCTCTCTGTCGCTCACTCCCTCTCTTTTTCCCTTCCCTACTCTCCACGCTTTTTATCCTTCTCACTGGCAGTGCTGTTCACCTTCCTCTTTTCCTCATGGCCAAATGGGAAGGGAGCTGAGGGAGCGCAGGTATACAGGAG
>JAFVLL020002711.1:0-25875 GCA_021397915.2 Tor tambroides | reverse complement strand
GTTTTTCATGTTTCCCTATATATTTCATCATTGAGGATTTAAAAAAAAAAAAAAAGTCTAAAAATCTTGTCTCGTCTCGTTCTCGTGAACCAGTCTCGTGTCTCGTCTCGTCTCGTGGGATAAGTGTCTCGTCACACCCCTAGTAAGTACCATTGATAATTTGTTTGCAGTAAACAAGTGACGCATTCAACACTATCCCAGAGTGCAATAGTGCTACTGTGCATAGTGAAGACTAGAGTGACTGAATCTGTACTGAACTGGCTAGTTCATGTGCTTCTAGAGGTCTTAATAAATACCCTAAAAGTGCATGCAAATAATCAAGATGTCATCATTTCATTTGCCTGATTAAAGGGATAGTTCACCAAAAATGAAAATGAAGTCATCATTTAACAAAAAGAGAGACATTTAAACTAATGTCCTGCTTGTTACTCACCCATATAATGGCGAAGAATAGTGGCCAGCGTCAAGCTTTTAAAAAAAGATGCAAAAGTATTACAGAATGGTCCCACACTACCTAACACTATTGCATATTCCAAGTATTCTGGGGGTATACAATAAAGCTTGGTGAGAAACAAACCAAAATTTAACATTTTAGAATGCGCAGCCGTGCACAAAAGGACAGGATTTTTGCTGAATAATGCATTAAATTTCAGTTGGCTTTTCACCAAACTCTGTTGTACACCCCCAGTACACTTGGAATATACAGCATATGTTGCATGGGATTATTCTGTGATACTTGTGTCTTTTTTAAAAAAGGTCTCTATTCACTGCCATTATATTGGCGAGTGGGACATTTCTTTAAATGTCTCCTTATGTGGTCTAAAAAAGAAAGATGGGGATACAGCATTAGAACAACACAAAAGTGAGTAAAAAATAACTTAATTTTTGGACAAACTATCCCTTTAACAGTAGAGCAATAGCTCATAGACAAAACTTCAAAAGAAAAGATGAAGTTTGTCAATGCATACCCTGACCTTACATGCATTGTATTCTGATCTGACAATATAAAACAGTCTATCACAGGGAATTTCACTGAATGCCTAAATGTCCTTCTCCTGGCCTTCAACCATGTTTATTATAATATGTCCCTCATGCTGGCTACCAAAGCTTCTGAAGTGAAATCTGTAAGACCAGTTCAAAGTATCAATTGTAAATAATATCATCAGTCAAATGGAAACTGCAAACAAATCCACAATATACAAAAAGAGGAAGGAGATCTGGACTTCAGCAAAACAGATAGCCTGAAAGATTTATATAAAGATGAGGAAACTCACCACCCTGGCAGCACGTTCCTGTGATTCACATTTCCTGCAGAACCAGGGGCCTGTGGGGACTTGGACAATTCCATAGCAGGCTGAAACAACAGGAATGAAGGACAGATCAGTTGAAAAGACTTGCTTCCAAGTACTGTTGACTATCTCGTCCTGTCAGGTTTCGAGATTAACATGTGAGTGTGTTAAAAATGATATTTTAAGCAATGTGTGAGATGTATTCCTAGTGCAACAACATCAGGGTATGAAATTAACACCCGCCATCAGCCAAATGTGGGTAATTTTTGCACAGTTCTGGGAAACTCATGTAGCATGTGACTTGTAACAGATCTAAGACATATGACAGGAAATGCTGTTGCCTAGATGCAAAGACACGCACTTGAAAAAAAAAAACATGTTTGATTGTCTCTTGGTGAACAGACAAAAAATGTAGCATGAGCAGACCAAAAGCGTGTGGGAAGTTCCCATGTTTTCTTGTGTCACCAGTTCCACAGAATTGTGTCTTATACATGAATATTGAGGTTCACTCATAATGGGTATTTTGTCACTTTGGGGTCACCCTGAACTAAGTTCTAAACAGACAACAGTGTGAATGAAAAGTTAAGTGGACCAAAGAGAGTCAAGTTCACTATCAGGGCCAAGGAAGACTTCAAAGAGAATCTTTTTTGTTCCACTCCACTTACAAAGGTTTGTTTGCGTTGCATGTTTGTTCAATTTTACAATTAAATTTTTTTTTAATATATTTTGAACTGAAAAAATAAAAATAGCTGATGGAAAAACGAATCATTTACCATTTACTTTTGGTGGGGAAAAAATAAATTCATACCCTGAATAAAATACTTTAGATACATGCAAGAATTCCAATCATTGCTTTACAGTTATTTTTGTGCAAACGCAAATAAATGTATGTTTCCACTTATCAGAAAAGACAGGCAAAAAAACTAAGCAAATGTTTCGCTGTCAAGGTCAAGATAGTCAGCCAATACAAAACATTACAAAAAATGTTTTTGTCAGAAGCTTTTCCAAACACTAACAATAACATCCTGTCTACAAGTCTATAGGTGACAACTTGACCCATTTTTGCTGGATCATCTTCAGTGACCTAACAAAACAGATGCTGACACCAGTTCTAGGATATTATGCATCTGGCCTGACCATAGCAGCTTAAACAAAGTTAAAAAAGAAGCAAATATTAAAGACCTCCAAATATTTCCATTGTATGAATAAAAGATTTCTTAAAAGAAATTAACACAACAGGATCTCAATGTAGAAAAATCAATCTTCAACGACAGGTTTTAATAACGACAGATCAGATTTCTACATCTAAAACAAAATAAAAGTTAGCTTCGCATTTGTTTGCTCAGTTTTTCCCTTTCACTTGTCTGCACCCATTGAGTTGTCCTACAAGGACAACTTTCTCAAAACCAAAACACTTTTGTAAGTGAACTATTTATGTGAACTGTGTCATTTGAAGCGTCATAAAACCTAAATAATACAAGACAAATAATTACACGGGGAGAAAACAGTCGAGACCCTGTTAAGAGTCCCGGAATTAGTTGACAGCTTTGCTGACTAGCCATAAACGAAGGTTATCAGCCTAGCTGTAATGACCTACAAAGCTTGCCTGAGTGTGACTCATCTCTGTTTCCATAGCTGTGACTGACACGTTGTTGGTCCTGAAACTGTGGAGATAATGAACAGCCATGAGCGACATGCTGTTACAGCCGTGTAGCGCTCGTGCTAACACATAACATTAGCACTCCGACGGGCCTTCGGCAAACCGTAGCTTCACAGCAACCGACACACCTTAAAAACACCACGAATTAACCGTTCAAATATTTTAAATTTCTTAACTGTCATCCCAATAACACAAACACGCTCCAACGGTTAAACTCAGGTCATACTGACTGTTCGGTTGAGCTAAGCTAAGCTAGGCTAGGCTATGTTATGCTAAGCTACTTCTCTAACCACAACAGAAGGGAACTTACCAAAACATCAGCCTCGAATAACCCATCGCTCCAGAAAAATAACAGTGGAGAGATGTCGAGAGGTTTATATTTACCTTGGTGGACGGCAACGTTACAGCCGTGACCGTCGCAGTAGACTAGGGGGTTTTCGGCCCAGCCTCTCTCATCTGAGCAGACACAGCAGCCTCCGATCATCTCCTTCATATTACTCGCCGAGTCGTCGTCTTCCTCTGCCAGATACAGCTCGCTGGATACCATCTACCATCAGCAGCCAACAAAGACCAACAAAAAGGCGGTCGGGCGTTTGTCTCACGAATCCCTATGTCCCCTGAAAGCCGTATTTTATGTCCCATTTCGATGAAAAGCCATATTTCAGTTGCGTTGTTGTTGAAGGCGGTATTTTTTTGGCTCAACGCACAAACCCCGTACTGAAGGCTCTCGGGATGTGGAGGCGCATGCGCGGAAAAGCCGAACGGAGGAGGCCTAGCGGGGCTGTTGATCCACGAGACGAACGCCATTGAATTTTACCGCGAGCAGAGGACGAGCTACTATGCACTGCACTTCTCACGCAAAGTACGATCTTCTGGGAGTTTTGTTTTTGCATTGAAATGACGTTATTTTACAGAGTCGCAGTCGTAAAGTGGAATTCCGAATTAACCAGGTTCTGGTTACACATGGTGTTAAGGTCAGAAATTATCCTCAGAAGGTTACCCCAAAACGTAAACTTTATCCCCCGGTTTCACAGACAAGGCTTAGGCTAAGCCTAGTCCTAGACTAAAATGTAAGTCTTAGCTGTTTCAACTGAAATAAACTTGCACTGACTGATCTTAAAATATATCAGTGCCTTTGTTTTGTCTCAAGATGCACCCCAGTAATGTTTTTTTCTAAGCATGTTTATAAAAATTACTTCAATGTCCTAATTGAACTATGGCCTAATCCTGGCTTAGTCTAAGCCCTGTCTGTGAAACCGGGCCTATATATCATATTTATTTAAACGTTATGGAAGATAAAGGCAAATGATACATACAGTGGAGTTTTGCCCTCAAAATTAATTAGTGTGCTCGTTTAATTTCATTCTCATTTATTCTAAGCATAACAGATTTATAGGGAATCACTGAGAATTGTGAAGCAGTATAGGTACATCCCATTTAATCAGTTTAGATACTGTACTAAGATATTTACATAGTAGCTTATTGGCTATGTAGGCTAGTGTCAGTTTCACAGGGAAAAATATCAATAGTAATGCCCCGCACGTATATTTGCCTGTTGTTGGGCATGTAAACTACCTGTCGTTTTCTTCAGGGAAATTTTAGAAGTTATTGTCAACATTAACCAAAAAACTAACAAACGTTTAGGTAGCTTTCAGTTTTATTTAAAGCCTTTATTAAAGTCAAGGCTGCTTGCTATTTATGACAACTGGGCCCATGAAAACAAAAGTGCGTTTTAACGTGTCTAAAAAAAGTAGGCTAAATATATCATTCTTATTTTAATGCTCTGTTTTACAGCGTAAACTCGCCAAGTTTGTGAACGTACAAATGAACTCTCTTTTAAAACCAAATCTGAACCGATGGTTTTGGCATAGACCTTGACCCAACCCATTCTCAGGGCAGCATTACACAACACGAACCTGTAATTGATAGTTTTCACGTGACGTCACACCCTTATAGGAACGCCCACCTGGCGGGCAAAACCAAGCTTTGCTCCACTGACCGCCAGCTATTTTTTACGCAGATTGCATCCAGTAATAATGTAGTAAAACGCATATATTAAAAGGCGAGATTCAGTGGACACCTTATTGATGATGTATATTTTGTACAGGCAAGAAGATGAAGCCAGAATATAAACGCAATATGCAAAGTTTCACATTAAATGGCTTCCCATAGAAAACCAGAAGGAAAACTCTGAACCGTTAAGCGGACTGCGTTTATATTCCGGCCTCATCTGCTTGCCTGTGCAAACTATGCATCATTAATATGGTGAATACTGAATTTGATCTTTTAATATTACTGTTTTAAATATATTTAAGGCACTTTAAGTGTTTTTAAAACGTTTTGTCGCACTGTTTATGATTGAAATATTGCCGCGGGTGCTTAATATGGATTTCAAATGGCCAAAACTTGCATTTTGTTCAGAAATACCTTTGTTTTATTATTTTGGGAGGTGATCTAAATATTTGCGGCTGGGAAACAGATGAAAAATTGACATGCTTGTGCAGCAGTTCTATGGATGTTTTGCCCTCCTGGTCTTTGAGTCGGTCACGTGACTGAAAACTATCAATAGGCTCCAGCAGTAGCCCACGAAATTTCGTCTTATTATACATTGATTGTGGAAATTAAGTTACAACGTGAGGCGCTCATAGCCTATATTAATATGCCTTTTTGTTTGTATTTTAATGTTGACACTTATCGTCACATTTAACGTTGTCCCCTTGAATAATAAATACACAACACTAATTTAGGATATTTATGTTGATAGATGACACGAGTCTTAACTTCAATAAAGGCAGCTCGCTGTCATTCGGCGTTTTTCATCAGGTCAGTCTAAAACAGGGGTGTCCAAACTCGGTCCAGGAGGGCCGGTGTCCGGCAGAGTTTAGCTCCAACTTGCCTCAACACACCTGCCTAGATGTTTCTAGTATGCCTAATAAGAGCTTGATTAGCTGGTTCAGGTGTGTTTGATTAGGGTTGGAGCTAAACTCTGCAGGACAGTGACCCTCCAGGACCGAGTTTGGACACCCCTGGTCTAAAATGACCATGATCTGGCTGTGAATTATTTATCATAATATTTTGAAATGTGTTTGGTGCACAGTCAGCTGTTAGGGTTGGTTAAGCCACTTCCGCAGTTGCTATGGCTCACAACCCTTAATGCTGAATGAGCTACTGGTAACCTTCAGAGGTATTTCGACCTGTCATGATGTCCATCAGAACAGTCTCATATGCTTGTTGGTGAGGAGCCCACCTGTCATTCAAAACAGGCTGCCCCCGCAGTACGATATTAATGCAAGAACCTTCTCAGTTAGGCTACATAAATTATTTAATTTTACACAAGGAGCATAACGTTCAATGTTTAATAATACGAAATGTTATTCATTTTTTATTAATTTTTCTAATAGCCTATAGAATTAGGGGTTTCCCTGCTTTAGCCCCTTTTCACGGTATAGAGTTTGGAATCTTGTCGGACTCAGAGCAATTTCTTGTGGTGGGGGCAATGTTGGGATCATTTACAAGAAGTTCAGCTAATTGAGTTGACAAACTTTTTTTGCTTGATATTTCAACTCGATCTCATGAATGTGCGTATAAATAGTACGCCAAATAAAAACGAAAACTCGTGGTATTGATACGCAAAAAATGGACTTTGGCGTGTATATGCTACGCAATGGTTAGGGTTAGGGTTGTGGGGTATGCGTATCATATGTACGCGAAAACTGCGTATCATATGCACGACAACAAATTTCATATCATATGCACGCGAAAATTGCGTATTATATGCACGCCAAACACGCGCGTGTCAAATATACGCCAAAGTCCATTTTTTCGTATCAATACCACAAGTTTTCATTTTTATTTTGGCATGCTATTTATACGCATTTTCATGAGACCGGGCTGATTTTGATAGCGTTAGTAATATGGTGTTCTGTAAAATAAGCAAAGAGAAAATTATCATTGGAACACACGTTAAGATTTATTAGCTGATATTAGATAAAGTTATTAAATCAGCTACTATGCTATTTATATAGCCTACTATTTGTATTTACTTTTTTTTTATTAGTTACATTGCTTCAAAAAAGTTTACAAAGCCTTGACATGTAGGCCTAATCTTATTTTATTTTTTTTAATTAAAATAAGTTGTCTCCTATAATACTGCTGTGCAGTAGGTTTCTAGACCCAATAAGGGTTATTTACATCCACAACAACCTAATATCGTATCCTGAATTAGATCTAACAACTTGTTACGGTTACCCTAATAAAAACTGGTAATGCCTTTATAGTATCATGTGTCTAATGAATTCTGTATTACAGAAAGTTAGTAACCTAATAGCTTATATCTAAACATTCTGATGAAAATATTTAATATAATATTACTTATGGGCATTTTATATTTAAGGATAGGCGTACTTGGCTTTTCACATGAAGGAGCATACTAGTTTTACGATTAAATAATCTTCCGTAACTTTGTTAAGGTCTGTAGCGAATGTCAAACAGAGAAGGGTGCAATGGACGACATGTTTTTCCCTGTCAAAGGCAAGGATGCTCCAGATCTGGAGTGGAAGTAATAGGAAGAGTTTGCTTGTAGCACTAGTTCGCTTTTGCGCAAAGACTTGTGGGTAATTCAGGGGCAGGCACATACACATGCAGATATGACACGGCAGGGTGAAAGGTTATTTCAGCCCACCCCCAACCAGCTCACTCTGTAAATTCAAGTTGCATGTACCAACTCATACGTTCTGAAAGAAGAATGTGTTTGAGATGGGAAGGAAGTATTCATATTGTTGGCATAAATAACAAGTGACTACTTTTAATGCTTGTTTCAGAAATGTAAATGGAGATTAGTTTTGAGTTGAACAGGGATTGTTTAGAACGAGTCGTGTTTAAAGTGTGCCTCATGATTTTCATAGACACGATAGAAACTTTGGACTTACAGTCAGGAAATTGTTCTGTGTGCACGTGTGTACAAGAGAGGTTTATCGCCATTTAGGTTTATAATGTATGTATGCGTCCCACGAGATGTTCGCATCGTGTTATTGAACGACGCTCAACATTTACTACATCATCTTGAAAGCAGATTTTCGACTACTATAATTTAGTGGAGAAGTCGTGCAATGTTTTGCTTGTGCTAGAACTTCAAGGGGATATATATCTCTGTACTTCCGCAGTGACTATGTATGCCAATTTATCATGCATGCAAAGAAAACATTTTACTAAAATGTCAACTAAACAGTTGGCTAAATGTGTCATTAAAGAAATGAGAAAAAACTTATTCGAAATCGCTGAAACACTTGAGCTGCCCCATATAAAATTACAAGACAACTTAAATCCAAAGGAAATGTGTTCTTTGTTCTTCTATTGTTAGCTAAAGCGCGACGAGCAAACGTCCTCTTACCTCACTCTCTCTAATGTGAGAATCTTCTTCATCAAACTTTGAGCTCGCGATCCTGTGCGAAAAGTATGCGCACATTTACTTAATTTAACTTAATGATAAATGGGTTGCAGTGAGCTTTTTTATTTGTCACCGGACGTCTTTGCCATGCTGTTTGAGACTCCGCACACGTTATAGTGAGGTAGCCCACGCGGACCCCCACTTGGCGAGTCCGTCACGTTTGAGGGTCCAGGGCCCATCCTGATTTCACTGCAACAAATGTGTCCAACTCTCAACTGTCTGAAAATAGATGCGTCCAAGTCATAAATATTAAATTCTTCTCTTAATTATAAATAAATCACGCATATGAAAACAACAAGAGTTTTAAAATGTTGATTTATTCACATATAAAATGGTTAGAAATCAGTAGCCTTATATAAATATATAGTAACAACCTTATATTAATATTTAATGGTAATTCATCACCGCATTTGCTCACTGACTTGCAGCGTATGCATGGCACTTCCTAGTTCTGGTGATCAAAATGAAACTACATTTGTGATTGCTGTCAGATTAACTCAGCTTTGTTAATATACGATGTATGTTTTGTTTTAATGAATTTATTTGCATCCCATATATAATAATATATCCTGTACGTAGTGTAGCCTAAATAAATAAATATATTTAAAGACGGCTCCCCAGACTGCAGAAATAGCCTAAATAGGCTTTCCAGTAAACTGCATTGGAAGTAGACTAATAATATGAACTGAGTTACCCTGATTTTCCAAAAGTGTAAACTTGAAAACATTTCTGAAGGCAAACCCTTCAACTCTTCACCCACGACGATGCACACTGGGTCGAAGATCAATCATTATCACTCATGTCACAATTGAGGGCTGTTCAAGCTGTGAGGTTTCAGAATCAAAGGACCAGGACCTGCGTGTTGTCTTTCAAATGATGTGTGCCCCTTGGATAAAAGTTATAGAGAGTTCAGCGGAGGTTGGAATAAAATTGACTATTAACAGTGCTAGACTGCAGAACGTTGAAGTGTATATGCGAAAAAAGCTATCAAATTGCATGCATACAGGTCCAATAACATTAGAGAAATTTTCCCATCGTTAAATAGCCTACATTTGTTTACTGCATGTCAGAACAACTACCTAGCCGCTCTCTGAGCGTAAATAAACTCTACAAGTGAGAGAATAATTATAGAGCAGCTGCAGCATAAATGAAACGCTTATGAAAGAGTTAACAATTGTATCTCCTTTATATGTATTTATATATTATACTGACAGTAGGCTATTTATTTTACATATTTTATTTAAAAAACAAACCAAAAAAACGTAAAAGCGGTGTTATTTAAATATTTGCAGACATTCAGGCCTGTAAACATTCTGTTTGTCCGCTTGTTTGACAAAGCAGTTGCAGCAGGAGCCACAGTAATAAGGAGCTGCACTAGGACTCAACGCTGAAGGTTTAACAGGAGACCGAGTGCTCTGAATCAACAGAACGACGACTCACTTCTAGGAAAGGTAGCCTGGAGTATAGAGTGACATACACTCCCTTGAAAATCTTTATGAACTAGAGTCTATTTATGTTACCGCCCCTTGCGAATGAGTGAGGTGGGATCGTGAACATTCTGACAAATACCGATGCTGAATTTGGTATTCCAAATGAGCTGTGGTGATTAACACGAAACACTTACAGCACAGAACCTATATAGCTCTCTGTGCACGCCAAATCAGGTAAACGCGGATGCAATATAGCATAATATAACAATTCATTATCAAGAGCAATACTTGACAATGACGGTATAGAGGGTTTAATTGATTTAAACTATTTTATGTCATCAACTTATTTCAACCAATATATCGATAATCAATTAATATTAAGTAATATGATGACAAATAGACATCCTGAACCAGCACTTCCAACAAAAACGTTTATGTACGTTGAAAGCACCGTCAGTAAATCGTATGATGCACAGTAAAGTTCAAACCCATGGCGCTGGTTTGCTCATCCCGGCTCGTTTGCTTTTTTATAATAGGCAAGATGTGAAGGGTGGTAGCAGGGGCAGGTCATTTGCATTCAAATGTTGGAATGATTGAAATTAGACAATTTAATGAATAATATATTTATCTTTATTGCACCATAGAACATTCGCAGCAAAACATCGATCGCCTTTTGAGTTTTAAGAACCACCTGAAAAGCAAGGCCTTATGCGTCCGCCCGATTATACACTGCATGAAAAACATAACATTCACCTACAGAATTACTTCGTATTCCACAGTGAACACAATGGAAATTTCGAATACTGTATTAGGAGTGTCTAGTGATTCACAACATGTTTGTAAGTTTTCACTAAGAGTTTCGTAAAATATTGTACATGTGCATTTAAGATTAGCAGAAGGATTTTCTGTTAAATTATGTATGCCTGAAGAAACGTGTTAAAATGACTTTTTTCTGTTCATTCTCTTTCCTCACCATTGTAAAACGGCATATGTCTGTACACTGACATAAACGGGGGAGGGGGAAGTCTTTGCTTGTGAAGAACCGTTATTTTCTCTTTCACGTTAGTAGGAAGTGGGATGGAGGCCTGCCTGATCAGTGAAAAAAAATGGACCGCAAGAAGTATGAATAATAGCCTATCGTTCTAACTCACACACTTATACAGACCTAGTGTAAAATTGAACAGTAATTAGAACATGCTGATTAACATGTAGCCTACAAATTCTATTTTTTAACACGTGTTTCTTGCATTCTTTGTTCCTTCTACAATTCGTATATCTTGATCGACAGTTCTTGTTTCAGAATTTGAATATATGTATTAATTCGCAACTTGGAAAAATGCTATGAAGATTTTTCAAAGCATGGCTATTTTTTTAGTCTGCACACACACTGTTACATTAAAGAGCGTGCGCACACACAGATATCACACGCACACAAAATGACAAAAAAATTAGCTGCAGTTAATGTATATTGTGATTTATGTTGATTACATATGCAAAGCAATTTCAAAGAAATAAAAAAACACTATACACACAATTGTTTACGACTCCTTTTTTTTCTTCTAAATTCAAAGGAGTTTTGGGATTGGTAAAATTCAAACGTCGATATTTTCATTCGGCTTTTAACTTGCCATTGTTAACAATGTTTGCTTCAAATTCCAAGTTTTATCTCTGTTTAAGTTAAAATGCTTATCTCCCTGAAACAGATGCATTACATTTTGCAGAGTGTATAAAGATATTTAAAAGGACAAAAACGCATTTAAATTAAAATGCGATAATGGCATCACGACAATTTTTTAATTTGTAAAATAAATAATATAAAAAGCTGCACATCATTATATATGCTGCCCAACATACCCATCTGTCAGCATTAATAATTTTTCACAACCACGACAACACAAAGTTGTAACAATACTCCGACAAAATGACTAATATTAATTTCTAAACATTAACTTGTCACTAGCGAATTATTTGCTCTAAGAGAGGTGGGATTACAACAGTATGGTAATTAGCTAGGGGGATGGGGTGGCCTTGGGTGGAATATCCATTTTTATTGCATCACCTGTCAGTAACGTCCAATCAGCGTCGGCTTTGGGGGCATTAATTGATGAAGGTGTCTCCGGCCTTGCTCAGTTCTCACTGTCATTTTATTTGTGACTAAACCAGCAACGGGAATAGCAGCTGCATTTTGGGCTCTATTTCTCTCTCTCTCTCTCCCTCCCTCCCTCTCTCTCTTGCTCTCGCTGTCGCTCACTCCCTCTCTTTTTCCCTTCCCTACTCTCCTCGCTTTTTATCCTTCTCACTGGCAGTGCTGTTCACCTTCCTCTTTTCCTCATGGCCAAATGGGAAGGGAGCTGAGGGAGCGCAGGTATACAGGAGCTCAGACAGGCAGCAGCCAGCCTGTCGGCAACATCACACACGTTCCATCGATCATGCAGTGCTCAGGTCAATGGACTGATTGTTTTAATTCAAACAGGCCATTTCATTTTTATTTTTCTATTTAAAACTTTTTGTTCATCACGCAGTGCGGACATGTCAAAGCCCATGCTGGACCGGTCAGCAGAATGCCTTGAAATTAAGAAGCAGCAGTAGAGCTACTTTAAGGACATCCGTCGCTCTAAATGTTGGAATTAATGCAATGAAGAAAATGGGGGACATGGAATCCGGTTTTGAGGAAATGCAGGGTGTAAAGCTTGGCTATTTGGTTATCAAAGGCAAACAAATGTTTGCCCTTTCTCAAGTCTTCACCGACCTCTTGAAAAATATTCCGCGGACTACTGTGCACAAACGAATGGACCATTTAAACGTGAAGAAGCATCACTGTGATTTGGAGGAACTGCGAAAGCTCAAAGCAATAAATTCTATAGCTTTCCATGCAGCTAAATGCACTCTGATTTCAAGAGAGGACGTTGAGGCACTGTATTTTTCATGTAAAACTGAGCGCGTATTGAAATCAAACAAAAGAAGGGAAAAGACAAAAAATTCCTCAGAAAAAAATTGCGATGGCAAAAATCGCACCTCTGCCAGAAGTGACTTTTGGAGAGAGAAAGTTTGGTTGAGTTTGCATGGCGTTCCTCAGACTTTCTCATTCAAAAATAAAGCTGTTCGACAGGACCCTGTCCCTCGCACTCACTCAAATCTACCTCAAATTTACAGTAAATCCTTCGGCCGTGACTTTCAACCGGTCACGAAGTCGGCATCTGCACCCTTTAAAAACTATGAAACAGATCAAATACCTGACAACTTTGTGGCTTTTAATCAGAAACATACGCTTTTTCGGCACGTTGTGAATCGGCAACCGCTGCTCTATCAGTCCGCCATTGCAGCGCAGGCAAAGCACCAAGGCAACGCAGACCTACTTTACAAAAGGAAGAGGAAGCGCGAGAACAGCGCGAGGCAGTTTTGGTCGAGGAGCAGACGAAGCCATCCGGTTTTGGTCGTCCCAAAGTGCTGTAAACCAAAAGTTCCCCACGGATCTTTGAGCCAGTTTCACCACCTCGAGCATGGATTGTACATCGATCCTCGGCACACTGGACTTTTTCAGGAAAGCTGCAGCAGCGACACGGAATCTAGCTCCGTCTCAGAACGGGTGAACAACGATTCGGATTTCGGCTCGAGTTTCTCTACCACCAGCAACTCCGGGACTTCAGATGAGGAGGAGGAGGAGGATGACTCTCTCTCGGATTCTTCAGATGTCAGCAGCGATGAAGAGAGCTCCTCTCAGTCTGATTCGAGCTCTGTGTCCAGTCAAGTTTCAGTGCAGAGTATTCGTTTCAGGCGTGCGAGGTTCTCAAGTCTCAACACAAAAGCACCTCTGCTCTTACAGCCAACTTTTCACTACAGGCCCAATGTGCAGAACATCCCCACTAACCATGGAGTAACGACTACTTTGGATTGCGAACGAACTGGCAAAACTCAGAAATCGGACTTCACATCGTCCAGGGACGCACACAAGGATGGTGATGCCGCAAAAGTGCAGAAGTTCTGCCCGGTGCGGACCTGTTTCCCACATTTAAGACAAAACGAGGGCTCTGAAACACCGTCACGCCTTGAATTTTCAAACGATCCAAAGACAACAGACTCTGTCGCTAACAGAATTAAAGAGACTGGGTTTACACCTAATGCAAATGGAAACAAGGCGTTTCCCCAACAAAGAATACCGGGTTCTGCAAATAAATGCTCCCAAGCCTTGATCTCCCACTGTGTTCCGGACAAAGAAATAACGGTTTGTAAGTCTTCTGACAGCAATCTTTCATTAGCAGCAAATTCCAAGAGGGAAGCAAAAACTTCCCTCAAACTGCCTTCACCTCTAAAACCTATCAAAACAGAGACCGAGGAGCCCATTAGTACCTCAGGCTTTAACAATGAGGGCAACAGGGCAGTAAAAACGCCACCATTTTTACTCAGCAACGTGAAGATTAAAGTCGAGGACACCTTTGACGAATATGAATATGCAAATCAGCCTCTGGAATATCAATGTAAGGATAACGACGCTGATGGCCAGCGCATCAGTAACGATTTACAGGAAACTGACCACTGCAAAGCCACAGAGAGCTCTGTTCAAAAACACCCTGCCTGTAACGAGGAATCAAGAAGCACTTTAAACACCCCTTGTTCCGAGGAAGGGGAGTCCAAGAATGGTGCAAGGGTCAGGAAAAACTACAGAGCGATGCTTTTGGGTAAAAAAGCCGAAAGTGTGAGGACATCCGCGAAATCAGTTTCAAAAGTTGACCGGAGCCCCCGTTCTGCAGGAAAATTCGCTAGCAGTGAGGGATCGAATGAAGACTGTGCGGGCGCGAGCAAACGCAAACGAGCGAGCGCCAGTGTAGCATCTCTGAAAAAGCCCTTCAGATTCATGGCGAATTTTCCCTCTCCGCCGTCTCTTGTTATTGGCAGCGATGGAGATTTGAGTCCCGCTTACTCTTTGAACTCTTTAAGAAGTAACCAACTGCCTCATCGTTCTCACCCAGTGTGGAGATGGCAGCTCGGTCATTCAGTTGTTCCTCCCCCTCCAAGCCACAAATTCAGGAAAGCCTCTGTTATCCCGTGAACTGTTGTTTTGAGCTCGGGGGGAAATGTCTTAAAACTGTGACAAGCACTGATTCCCGTTAGTTGTTTTGTTTTCGTTGTTGTTTTCAATGCATACGTTTCTGGCCTGTTGTTATGTAGCACACACCGTCCTCATATAGCACAGGCTGGTCTGGGACTCGAGAATATACGGAGGTATTTATAATAAGCTGGTCTAAACAGTTGTTTTCAAAATGACATTATTGACATCGTGGAGCTGTTTTTGACCTGATGGACTAGACTCTCACGGAGCAAATGTTGGCTCATTTTGCAGGCAGGGTTAACCATCTCTCAAAAGGATGGCGTTATAGTGATTGTCAGGTCTGTGTCAACTAAAATGTTGATTTTGTTTTTAAACAACTTACTTTTTCGGTATATTTTGGGCCAGTGTTTTGTATTTTCCCTTGATGCTTCATCCACATACTGTATTTTTGAATTACTGTAGGCCGTTGATCCATACCTTTCTTATTTATTCATTTTATGGGTGCTCCCCAATTGTTGGCGCCTGGCTGTGTTCACTCACACGCAGTGCACCATAACTCTCACGGTAGGCCCAACACAACGGCCCTCTAACTGACAATCAAGAGCTGTTTGATTTGCACGATGTAATAGAGGGAAAAACACCAAAATCAAACTCCTTCTTTGGCACATGCATAGCTTAAGGTATAGAACAGCTAAAGCACAAATTTACCATGCATTGCACTTTGCTAATGCCCATTAAGGTGAATTAGTGACGTGTGTGTGTTTTTATTTTTCGATTTTCTTACTCAAAAGAGCCATCGCAAGTTTACCCAAAAAACCTTTTTAAAATCAGTAATTATTAATGTGGTGCTATTTCCAGTATTCTCGTTTGCTTCTGAGAGGAGATTTTGCTAGTCGTTCTTATTGTAAATGTTGCCGATTTAAACGGAGCCACATACAGACAACTGCAAACAACAGTGTTTTTACATACGTGACGAAATCAAAGAAAAAAAAAAGACCTCGGTGCTTAGTGGAATATACACACATTCTGGTCAGGGTATACTTAGTAAATGTTTATTTCTCTTTGACTCAAGTAGCCTTGTCCTTTTCGTATGGTGTTTTGATTGTATTTTCTTTTGCTAGGCCTATTTTCCAGGGATATGGATTACCTTGGCACTCGAAAACGTAACCTTAAAAAACATGCAAGTGTTAACTTGGTGTTCCACTAGAGTGTCCTGCCCCATATAAATGCCTTGTGATGAATGTACTGTGACGTACCATATTTGTTTACTTCAGCAAAAGCAGACTGCCTCCAAAACGGGCCTTTACAAACAAATTGTATCTGTGATTGGATCAGCCAATCAGCTAAATTCATACTTTTGTGATTATATTGCCAAGGGACGAAAATATTCAACTGTATTCTAATTTCCTACACAAAAACATAAATACAAAGCCTGTGAGTTATCACTAAATGGGAATAGACTATGCAGATTTGGCTAAAGCGAGGCTACCGGGTTCACGTCATTCTGAGAAAACACGTAATAGACTTTAAGGGTATTTAACGTATTAAGGAACGGGCCCATTACGTGTACTGTTTTGATTAACGTGTACAAGTGGGGTTAGACACTATGTAGCCTATTAAGTGAAACTGCATCGCTTTGTGAATGTTCCAGTATGCGACATAATGTGACACTCTGACAGGTGAATGATTAAAATATAGTAGTTCTATATTTTTGTAACGCGACTATTTAATGTCTGCTCTCTCGAGCGTATAAGAGGAACTTTTTGTTCCGTTCTGTGTCAAAGTACACTGCGGACGGACAGAATAGCTATGTCGTCCCAACTTCAGAGGAATGAATTCAAAACTAGCCAAATTAAACAGAATGTAGCGCACACATCACAACCCCATTAAGTTAAAGAAATTCATGATCTCCACAATGAACAGAAATGCAAAAATGGGCGGTGACTCACTGTAAACATGGTAGGTTAGGAATTATCTGGTCAAGGTGGACTTTGTTTTTTTTATCTTTCTGCTTTTGCTACAATACTTGAGGTCAGATTTTGACGAGTTCTTTCTTAAATTGAAGTCACTGGTTGTTTATAAAAATGCATATTTATTTTTGTGATTTTCCTGGTTTTTGTATACCATTGTTGTGTAGGATAAATGCACTCGAAATGAAAACTTGAAAACGTGAGGTGGATTTTGAAGCACTTTCTTTTTCTTTTTATGGTGAAACTGTTCATTAAATACATCTGAGTGTGATGTGAGATGATCGTTCATTTTTAACTTTTAACTCATTAATATTCATTGTTATTATAACCGTTGTTTGTCCCTTTCTTGAGGTAACATGCGGTTCAAGCAAATGTAAGATCAAACTTTGAGATAAGTTGTTTATTGTAAAGAAAAGTATTGGTGTGGGGGAGGGGTTTAGAAACCGATGGTCTCGTGCCCTGCTATACACACTATGGACTCAAGCACACTACTCATAAGCCTATAACCACACATGAGCGGACTTAGGGTATACAGGCTACTCTATTCAGAGAGAGGAAACAGGAAAAGCAAGGATGTCTACTAGAAACAGCACATTTCAAATGAGGAGATCTACAACAGACATCTGGTCACACTACTACCATGTTTCCATATCATAGTTTTTATAACTGTCTAATCCGCGTGTGAGACTGAGACGAGGCAGCACAATGTCTCTGGTTTAGTTTTTAAATATCTTTAAGATATTACGACCAGCTAGGCTCAAGATAAGCTTCTTCGTCTGACTTCCTTTCTCCAAGGAGAATAAGATTGAAGGCAGAGGAGCAGGAGGAAGAAGAGCTTTTGAAAAAGGTTTAAAAATGACACTGCAACGGCGCGCAATTAGCCAGAACGTAAATGCACTGCAGCTCTAGAGTTCCTCGTGAACGGTACGTCCTGAGATATAAGGGACTAATTAAATTGTTAACTGGGTAATTTGTGCATGAGAAAAACAAGTGCTAGACTAGTCGCAGTAGCCACTTGTTTGTAGACCTTCGTAAATGTGGGGAGAGTGGGGGTTGAAAGAGTCGGTGTCCTTTTAAATCACATGTGAATTTTATATGAATTATATACTATTAAATTCACCCGATTTAACTTTTGCACCATTGACTACATTTAACTGTATGACAGTGGTTCATATCGTTAACCTTTCAAATATACCTCACATTTTTTTATACCAGTGCCTGTAAAATCGTGGTCTTTGGAGTTTTGGGCCAAAAAGACAACATAAGACATATCTCCAAAAAAAAAAAAAAAAAATACAATTATGTTATAGCAATTGCAAATAAATAATACAGCTATAATAATAAAATATAAGAAAATATTGTCTGATATTGTTTAAGCTTTAATATGTACACAGAGAAGCTGCTTCGTCCACAAGCAAAAAGAAATCAGCCCTCCCTAAAACAGTTGAAGGCGATAAATCTGTCACATAATGGAAATACACACAGTAGCCGTACAGCAGGACTAAGTCTTTTAGTAATCTTGTGAAATGTATAGTAGCCTAACCTATAAATGCAAGTGCTCGTGGGTAATAATAATGATGATAAAAAATAATTATTTAATTAACTGAGAAAATCGCTTGTCCATTTATACATAAATACTATATAGACCTATTTAAACAAGGTCAGGCGTCTGAATCAATATGTTTTGTGTATATTAGCTACAGGTTGGTCTATCAAATCACAGACAGCGGCTGCATGTTCTGCTTTAACCAAACCGAACGCATTGCGAACTGAGTCGGTGTAAAAGCGGCCTTTTAAAAAAGAGTAGTTTAAGGCAGGCCACATCCTAGAAATTAGAAATGGTATTTAACAAATTTCACAGCGAGACGGATCTTGCACAGCGAAACAGACTGGTTAATTTCGAGGCCTGACTTCGTCGAATGGACTCGAGGCTTCATTCACAGAACTCAACAGGCCACCATTAGGCTGTTCAGTAGGAAAAGATTTTCAGTCTCCTGACAAGTATCTGCTCAACCTGTCGTTTTCCACCCTGGAAAATAACTAACCTAGAAATTAGCCCTAATATGTTTTTAAGTGTAAAAGTGTTTTATTGATAGTTTTTGCATTGAACCTTGTAAGAGGTTCGTGACTGACCGACGAATTTAATTGACAATCGAGTAAATGTTTTTATAAATAGTAGGCTACAGCATTCCGAATTGCCAATGCAACCATAAAAATAATTCTAATAATCGACACAGGGGTCAATAGTCATCTTAATAAATGAGACAAACCTAGGTTTTGCATAAATAGTCTATATAAATGTTATTAAACACGGTAAACTATCCCATTTACTGACTGATAAGAACCGTTCGCCTCATAGACACGTGGTTCAACCAACAGGATAAGCGGCCTCATGGAAGCTTCTTTTGTAATGGGATCAGGATGTGAGAGGAAAATAATGCTGTTACGTGACCGGCAAAAAAAAAAAAAAAACTCATCACCATGTTGTTAATCCCACAAAAACAGCAGTTCATGCTGTCGATTTTTCTAATGCTTTTTACTCCAGTAAGTTACTCGAGAACGTCATAAAACATGAAAACCAGATTACAGTGAGATCCTACAACAGTTATTTACACACACACACACTATACAGCGAGTTGACCCGTTACATTTTGTTTATATGTGTGTGTGTATACACACACACGCATGATATGTGAGTGATATGAGAAAACAAATCCAACCGATTAGACCATCCAGTGGACTTCTTAAAACTTTAAAAACGATACCAGTATTATTGAAAATAAAAGCAGTTGAATGTCAGATGTGTCTGAAATTGTGTTATATATATCTCTAGAATTAAAAGCATGTTTTCTAAAACAGTTATCAGAGTATCTAGCTTAGTTAAGGGGCATAAGGGGCAAACAACGACATATCACCTTTATTGTGACTGACTGAGGTCCTCGTCGGCCTCGTGGTAAGAGACTCCTCCGTTATCTGCATAAACCGAAAGCGTATCCTGAAAGGACCTACCCCCACACAAAATCCAAATAAGAAGATACTGCTTCTCTGTTTCAGACATTGACAAGAAAATATACATTGTAAGAGACCATGTTTAATTAAGCAAATTGAGTATTGCTATGCTGGTCTTTATTCATCAATCAGCCTATTCTCAGAATATACTCACCTTTATACCTTATGGTTACTCAGCAAATGTGCAATTTTATTTTCAACAGCGTCCCTTGTTATTAACATCCACTCAATGCAATTATTAGAAAAACAAAAACAAATAGATTTTCTCTGCTTCTCCATAAACAACATTTTTTTTTTAAAAACAAATAGATTTTCTCTGCTTCTCCATAAACAACTTTTTTTTTTTTTTTTTTTTTTTTAAGTGCATATTGACCCTCTGACCTGTGTCTGAATCCCCAGTCAATGAGGAAAAATATTAGGCTACTTCATTCAAAATCTTAGAAATTTGTCATTGTACATTTGAAATCGGCTCTCTATTTTCCTGCAATAATGACTTGAAATCTTAAAGGGCTTATACCCAGGTATGAATCAAACAAGCTCATACGGATAAAAAAGTCCCACCTTATTTATTTGAAAGGGTTACGTAGTTTATTGTCACAGCTTACAAGTTAAAACAAAGACTAGCCATACATTTAATTAGTTTTTAAAAAAAATCATCAACAAGTTCTGACAAGCCTAAATTTAAGTTGCAAATGAAAATGGTAGTAATATTGGTGACAAGAATTTGTGTAAAAATAAGACAAGCGATACTTTTATTCTAGTTTACATTAAGGTTTTCATAAAAAATTGTTTGTAATAAGGTCAAATAAATCAGACTTTGAGTCTTATAACTATAAATGTTTCTCATGACGATGATTGAGAAAAGAACGTAAAGAATGTAAATCAAATTAATAATTCACATGGCAAGCAATGAACAAACCAAAGCAAAATCATGTTTGATACTCAAATGCGGAAACCGATCATGATTGGTTTATTTCTTTCCTTTTAAAGCTCTGCCACTATGCTATAGGATACTTTAGACAAGGGCAATTCTAACTAAAGTGTTAACTATCATTTCACGTGTCGAAATAATTAGTGATATTAGTAAAAAAATTCTTGACTTGGAGTGCAGTCAAACAAATCATTAAACCTAATTCTATTCCGAGCAATGTTTCTTTCAGAAACACTTGTAAAAACAAGTCACTGATCCAAAACAACAAGCTCCCTTAACAGTTCCATTAGATGACGTGCGTCTTTCATAACACTGATGAAAAACGTGCTGTGGGTCAGTGATATATTCTGCTGAGAGCCTGCCTAACAATTATGACCATTCTGAACAGGCAACACATTAGAAATCGTAAGGAATTAGCGGTTTAATCACACTAAGAGGGTTTAAGCACACTAATATACATACAACGTACACTTATATAACAGTAGAATGTAATCTCCCATGCGATTTTATGGTAACGTGAATTTAACCAATTACGGAAGATCTGTTAAAACAATCACCAGGAGTGAGATGTTGAGCATTATTTCACCATTCTCAGTAGAGTGTCAAAGGGAATTAGCATATTTAAAAGATAATTCTTTAAAATGAAAATTAACATTTAGAAAACAGACCAGCCTTTCTCACAGAAAAAAAAAATCACCTGTCCTATGTGTGGAAAGTCAAATTAATTTGACACTTAAACCGTCGCATTTAGGCTGGTTCTTCACTCCCGTTACAGCGATTGGTGCAGGTGTATTTGCATTGTCAGAAAACAACTTTGTTTTGGTTGTCAAAAATTACCCGAAAAAAAAAAAAAGAAAAGAAAAAACGTAGCCCACTGCAAGCCTGCTTTGGCAGCCACATGGTCAAGTCGTTTTCCGCACAGCAGGCTACGGCAGAATAGCCTTTATTCCGTTAATTTCTCTCGGTCTGTGTGTCCGTGGGCAAATATTCAAAATATGAATGAAGAAGGCTTGGATGTATTTAATGTATACACTCGGATTCGTCCTGTAGAAAGAGCTTTACCGCAAGCCATAACCACGGCGATGCGAGATATTATTATTATTACTGAATTAATTTTATAGTCATTATTGTATCGACTATTGTTCAAACCAGCCACTATTTAAATAAACCCTAACGATGTGTCTTTGAACTACGCGAGAGTAGCAAAGAACGAAAAATTCGAAATGTATATACAGGTTTGTTTTTTTCTTTTCGCTGAGGAATTTGTGACAACAGGCCATGTTATATACAAATAAACGGTACTTTTTAAATATTCTCCCAGCTAACCTCAGCTGTGAATGTCTTTATCCATATAAAAATCGACTTTACTATGGAGTAAACAGGTAAGAAAGCGAGCAGTTGAGGAAAAGCCGATGCCGAGAAAAAGACGATACGCTGGGTGTAGGTGAGGGTAGAAAATACCCCATAAAACAATACCCTCGGACATCAAACTCATTTTATCGACTGCGCTGTAAGCTATACAAGAGTTGCGTGGACATACATGATATAATACTGGCGATGTCTCGACATGTTTGAGTAAGAACAGAAACATAAGTGACAGCTCTTAAAAATGTGGCTCGCAAAACCTCTTGTCATTGCACGTGCTATTGGCGCCCCCGCTCGGGCGGGAACGTTTGGAGAATTTTCTCTTAAAGGGGAGGACAGCAGGATTTAAGGTGGAATGAAGAAATAACGCCCAGCGATCTTGACCCCCGGTAAACCATGATACTAATTAAATAATGAATGAATATTGGGCTTATTTCTCCCAAGGCAGGTGAGATATATTTTGATGATGGTAAAAATTGCGTTTCCCTAGAACTGCTAAATATATTCTTGCTTTCTTGTTAAGGCAAAGTCTCTTTTTTCATGTTTTATGTTAAAGGCCTTATAAACTATGGTAAAATAAAATAAGTTTGTATAGGAAGAGGTTTCCAACGTGCATGCTTGTAAATGTTATACAGCATTAAATATATTCTCTGTTTATTGATAAAGTAAGGAAATAATTGTGTTTTTGGAGGAAAAAAGAATGAAACAATTATGAAACTGAAGTTTGGCTTTTTTGGCTTTTTTATTTCAATTATTTTTTATTATTTTATTTTTAATTCATGTTTGCCATTTTCTTCTATTATTCCATTCATGAGTGTATAACCTATGGCACGTGAAAATTATTATAGGCTACTTGAAGTGAAGACGCAAAACAAATGAAGTGAAAACAGACGGTGAATTTCCGATTATAGCGTTCGGTTCAGTTTTGGTGAAGATTGTTCAGTATACTTTTCTCCCAAAAACCAAATAAGGTCTCACAAATCAGGTTTATGCGAAGGTTGCTTAAAGGGTAACATTATTCCTAGGATTAGGGAAAAATAGAAGCATGTAACTCATCTCAAGGAGCCGAAAAAAAGGTGAATAATGGAGGAGACGTATAGTATTAACCTTATGCTTTCATCTGAAAAAAATAAAAACGTTACCTGTGAAAAGGCATTCAGAAATACATCGGCCTACAGAACAGTGTTAACAAAGTAGCCTATCCTATCTGATTTTTTCTATTTCCCGTTCTCCCTCTAGTCATTGTGGGCCATTCATCCAAATATTGGTATCTGTCAGTCAGTACCTACAGTTTTTATTTTTTATTTTAATAACGATAATGCATCAAGGAAGAGATAGCAGCAGACCAGGGACCAGGAGCTAATAGCTGTAAAATCGATATTTTAACACTGGTTACTGTGTACTGGAACAAAGCTAAAAAACTGAAAAAATAAATAAATAGAAACAAATGTAGCAAGGAAATATAGGCCTAGATATTTTGTATTTGTATATAAATTCGGCAGTAGGCCAACATTGAATAATGGTGAATGATTCATTTAGGCTGCAGCTTATTATTTACTCGGGATTTAGCCTACTTGTCGCGTCAGTAACGAGGCTTAGAAGAGCAGGCCTCAAAGTTAACGAGGTTACGATGCTTTATTGTTTTGAGCAATGAACTGTTTCCGAAACTGTGCCCTGAACAAGCGACTACTTAGAATTTAGAAGAACTCGTCTGTTATCTAAGAAACGGGTGTCGATGTGACTTTTGACCCTGGCCTTTAAAAAGTCGTATAGCTAACAGCCTACATGTTATAGTATCGAATTTTACGTTCTCAAATTCCAGTTTAGAGTACTACTTATTTTAATTATTATAACCATCTCCCGTGTCCACCTATAAGATGTTGTTGCCTGTTGACCAAGTGCTGAATTTGTGACACTGGTGGTGAGGAGTAAACTCTTGAGTCTACACTCTCAGCTGTTGCCTTCTTAAACACATTACTAACCTCCAAGAGTCCAGAAGAGTGTTCATGCACGAATTTTTCATATTCCCATTGTGAAGAAATATAAGCTCTCTGAGCATACCTTCGCTGAGATTGGTATAACGAGTCCAGATTTCTTCATTAAACTATTTACACAATGTTTAACATGCTTTAGAAGACATCATTTATTATCTACAAACGAATTGGCAACAGTATATTCACATTTGAATCAACAATAAGCACTCAGCCCGAGTCATTGCAACACTTTTACAATGAACAGGCCTGTGCAGGCTACGGACGCCATATAAATTGTTTTTAGCGAATGAAAGATAAACATACAAACCACTCAACATGTTGGGCTGTGTTAAGCTCCCATATCATGTCCGTTTCACATCATATTTTCCGGAATTTTGACGCCAGGGTTTTTTTTAGATGCACTTTCAATGTTGCTTCAGGTAAATCATGATCCAGGTAGATCCCGCGCAGCCTACTTTTCATTCGAGAATAAATTCAATATGGCGTCTCCTCTGCGTAAGGTCAATTAAGCCATATACTCCTTAATTTATTAAATATAATAATAATCTGCTCATATATACAGACCTATATAGTAACTGGTTCATTCCGTGCGCTCTTTTTGTAGCCTACTTCTCTTCAGTTGCGTTCAGTTTGGTCTGTTCTGGGCTCATAGGCAAATATTTTTAAAGTGTTTTACATTTAAGAAATAAACGTTTATTAACTGAGTAAAACTGTAAAATGGCATGCATTCTAATGATTAAGCTTTGATATAATGAAAGCCAATTCTCTGCGTGACTCAGGAAAGACCATTATAAACATGATTAAAAGTGCAGAAAACATGACGAGACGTTGCACCGTAAATTGCAGACAAAGTGCTTTATTGTTTTGAGCAATGCTTATGTAATGGAGTGTATATCGGTTTACATCATAACACATGAGACAGCCTCCCCCCTTTGGTTACTCTCAAAAACAACTTCATATCTGTGAGTGTGATGCAGATAACCAGCGCTTCCCCATCACTTATATTACCTTCACTATCTAGATTAAAACAGTCACAAACGAGGGGATTTTTTTTTTCTTTCAGTAAGCGTGTAAACCTGCATATTCAAATAAAATCCATCCGTTCGCGGCATTCATAAATGTTTAGAAAATAAAAATCGAATTAATAAACGTACATTACCCCCCCAAAGCTTATGTGATGAGTTATCCATCAGTGAACACATTGAGCAAAAATGATTTTGGCAAATGAAGAACATGGTGGAGGGCTTTTTTTAAAGAAGGCGTGAAGTGAAGCTGTATCTTACTGTAGCACTTTTCACATTTAGTGAAATTCACATATATATCGCTGTGAATCCAGTATCAGAAGCTGAAGCGATGCTCTGATGACACTATCAAAGTCTGCCGCTAAAACAGCCTCTTTTGTCATGCCCATGGTGCTGTTTTTTGTTGTTGTGAATATTACAACCAATAAGACCAGGGTGTGTTTTCATCCCATTGAGAAGAATAAAAAAATGCTTCTTTTCCCATTGTGCAATGGTTTCCCAAGAGCACAAGCAGCGCTGAGTTTATTAAGAAAATGAAACACTAACCAAGGACACTGTAACATTGGTGCCGGATAATACTTCCAGATAAAAATGCTTGGAGAAAGCCTGAACACAATTTACAATTAACACTATAACAAGAGCCACACCTACTCATATCAACAAATTCACAATGCACACTCTTGTCCAAAAGGCTTTGCACATAGAATTAGCC
>JAFVLL020002707.1:0-12142 GCA_021397915.2 Tor tambroides | reverse complement strand
ATGTGCAAGGTGACTTCATGTTACACAATGGGTCATAATTAAATGATCAGCAAAGAGCTTTGAGTATCAGGCATAACACTGAATAAAATCAATGGGGTATTCTTTAAAATGGGTCTCTTAGTCTCTGAGGGTCTATGAATTTCTGGCACTGACGTGGGAGAATCACATGCCTTGAGTTCCTATTGGATTAGAGACTGCGGGGCTAATGTGTGAGTACTTCCTCTAATGTGATGTTTGCCCATATTCTGTCCCTGTCACTCATGACAAGCCCTCTGGGTTTGATCATTAAACAGCACTGGAGGGTAAGGCTAGACTGCCTGTCTGCTCTCTCTCTCTCTTCTCTGACACTAATTAGTGGTTGTGACTCAGAGTAAGGTTGATAGACAAATGTCAGAAAGCTCATGTGTGGGGTATTAATTGCTGAAATAAAAGCAGGGGAGGCATGCACAAGATCTCGTAAACCTCTCTCTGCAGATGTGTCTGTTACTCAAATCTGCAATTCAAATGATGCCAACGAAAAAGTCATGTGTTAATTCACTGTTTATTTTAAGCTTTTGCTGATGCAGACCAGTTGCTTGTGTCTCAATGATTATGCTAAAAATAGGTTTCGAAAAGATCATTTAATTAACAAAAGGCATATTTCACACAAAAATTTAAATTCTGTCTTCATTTACTCACCCTCGTGTTGTTCCAAACCTGGAACATAAAAGGATACATTCTGAGGATTGATTTTTTATCCTTTTTGGCATGCAATTACCATGAATGATGACCAAAGGTTTCCAAAAGGATGCAGAGACTCCATAAAAGTATAATGAACTTGGTCCATAAGACTATATTTTAAGACCAGAATTTTGTTACTATTCACCAAAAATCTTTACATCCTTGGCTTTGACAAAACTGGTCTGAATAATTCATTTGCAAAATTGACTCAATTTAACTGCAAAACTGGTTAGAATCTCAAGTTCATCTCACTGAAGAGATATATTGCAAGTGATTATTGAAAAAATAAAAATTTCAGCCTGTTTCTCTACGAAAAACACTTCAGAAAACTTGACAAATAGCACAAGTCATATGGACCAGGCTTTTTTTTTTTTTTTTTTTTGAAGCAGCAATCTTTAGACTTTAGACCTTTCACTAGGGCAAGTAAATCGAATTTGAAACAACAAAAATAATGCCAAAATTTTAATGATTCAAATTATTCAGGCTTCACATCATTCTACTCTGTCTATGTTTCGATTAATTTCTGATAATATTTGTGTGCATATATATATATATATTGTAAAACCTGTTGTAATTCATCATTTGATCAAGTCTCTTTATGGAAATCAGTTTTAGTATAATATTAGACGACACTAACCTGCACACACATCAAATTCTCAGTCATGATATATCTGCAAGACTAGAGAACCATGAAAAAGGGCTATCAATAGCAGATTTCAATCTGTAACTGCTCAGTAACTAAACAGCATGTTCCACAAGCATGAATCTAATTTACAAAGCACATCCACGCTGAGATGAGGACACGGACAGAATAATTTCTGTGACTGTAACTGACATATTACCATCACTCCAGTGATACAATAAGGTGGGCCAATTACATCAACTAATTAAAACAATTAAAGCATGGAGGGCCTGGTATCTAAATTTCTGTCAAGCCTGGAGTCAGCTTATTAAAATAGTCCTTTAATGAGCTACAGACGCTCTCTCAGTGTCTCCTCTTTTGCTGGCCTGTTTCTTCCCTAGAGAGAGAGAGAGAGAGAGAATCTGTCTGTGCATGGATGAATATCATCCATTACATCACATTTTGATAATACAATTTCTTCACATCTTTCACAAGGCATTATGCATTCTGATTACCTGCATAACATGACCAAAAGTCTGTTGATTGCTCAAACAACCAATCAACAAATATGCATTTAATAGTGTATAATTATGCTTCTGTATAATTACGTATTCACCTGAAGAAAAAAGTATATAATTATTCTAAAATCTAGTTAACCATCGTGTCATATCCATAGTTAAAATGGGATACTACTTCATAAATGCAATGCAAACAAATACATGTAATATTTCAAGATTCCAAAACTTCAGAAGGAATTCTGTTTTGCTGTAAAGTTCCATTGGGCACAAACACATCATTGCCGGTTTCGAACCTCACTCTCCTGTAGAACATGAGCTCGCGGGCCTGCTTCAATGAGATGATAAACTGCCCCTGATTCCATGATTCCAATTTGTAATTTTCCGAGTGCAGAGGTAAGACTAAGACGATTGATCAAATTGAGGAGCAAGTTGAGCGACCCTTCCCTCTCTCTCCCTCTCTCTCTTGCCCAAAGACCCTCTTTAAATATTCAGCTAGATTTATGAATGGTCACTGTCTCCCACAGCTATTTATATCTCTTATATTGACAGAAACACATTCAGGAAGAGGAATTAAATTTTGGTTTCTGCGAGTGCGACAGGGGAAGTTTGATAGAGCGTAGTCTCACTCGGAGGTGGGGGGCTGAAACGCTCAGATTAATGTATTTTTTGGAACAAAAGTAGACATGGATTTATTCCTATTTTCCCTCTCTTTTTATGAAAAATTCAAATGAAGGTCAATTTTCAGGATTACCTGCCTCTCCGTAAAATGTTTCAGAACATTTATCATAAAGCGAATCAAAAATTAAAGACACAGGAGGCCATTTTACCAGAACCGAAGACAAAGGTAAAAAAAAAAAATAGACGTGGCTTTGTTTGATAACACATAGACTTGTAGAGTTACAGCATCTGAAGTGCAAAGTCGTTTGATTTTACGCTCCCGGTGACTGCTGAACCGCCTTTACCTTTAACAGTTCAAGTGTCTGACTCCTCATGTTCTCCACCCTGGCCTGGCCTCAACCTCAAGCGACATCACAGACACGCCAGTCTGTTGGGACACTGGACCCCGCCATTCGATCCGATTATTTAGGAAGGACAAAGTGCTTGTGTTGATGAAGAGCCTGCTCGAAAATCTGAGAGTGCAGAAATCAATGTGGATCCAGCGGGCCCCGGAGCATTGATCATGACTCCCTCCGCATTGACAATCCATGCCTTGTTTGGCTATGCGCGCGAATAGGACGAAATGAGCCTCCAGTGAACGCTTTCTGTACCATCTTCCTCATGATCCCTGTCTCTCGCCCCCCCTTCCTCTGCCTCCGTATTGACACTGTTCCTGCCATGATTTATAATCACACAGTCAAAAGTTTTGAGTGAGGAAGCAAAGTTTGCAGCGCAGGCCCTCAACAGTAAGCAACACTGGCGCAAACAACTTTTTTTTGCTATTAATTCCCGGTTTTTACTTTAAGCGATGCTCTTGAGCGAAGGCAAACATCTTGCCTTATAGTTTGCGGTGGAATCAATCCCTGAGAGCGAGAAGACACTTAAATGAGGGCCTCTCATTATGGACGGACATTGTTTGTCCAGAAATCCTTTCCTCCGCACCTTGTTAGAGATGTCCAGCCTGCATAATTGGAGCCGGTGCTGACAGACGCTTCACTGAAAGCTTTTGTAAATGACAAATGTTTCACCTCTCTGGGAAAGATGACCGTTTAAAAGAATGACGTCTCGTTATTGGTCCTGCGGATGATTTGGAAGGCTCTGGCAATCAAGCTGCTCCTAACAGTACCGAACCATTTCCCCTGAACGGAGTAAGAAATCACCTCTCTTCGGGATGTCTGACTCCATTTAAAATGGAGATGCTTAGTTTAGATGAGGTTTACAATAAATAAACAGTCAGTTTATGATTAATTGGAGTTAAATTACTTGAAAACCACGTTGCCGTAAATTGGCCAAGATGTACTATGTGAATCGTTAAAACAAGATGAGGATATCAGAGCAATGAGATAACTAGAGCATTCTGACTAATCAAAGACAGAAGATTATTTTCCCCCCTTCAAAACAGGTTAGAGTTACACATCTGTTTTGAGATGCTCAGGTTCAACACGGACATTCCAAACACAGATGACTTCTCTTTGGGCTGTTTTTGTTTATAACATCCAAGATTCCTCTGATTAGCTTGTCACTTTGTTTGGATCCAGGGTAATCAAGTAAAAACCTTCATTATAAGAGTCAGATTTTCACTTGTGTACTGGAAAGAGTCTTGCAGTGATGAATTCCACTTTATAAGGAACCACCTGTTGTGAACTTTTCAAGGGAAGTGTCACCCTATTGCAACAGAACCGTGTTGCTTTTTCGCATATTCTTACAGATTGCATTTTGCTTATGCAATACGCGCAGGGTATAAGAAGATGAATGCCTTTGCTATTTATTCACAAATTAAATGTCTTGGATACTGCAGTGTGTTAAAGTGTTACTCCTGTTTAAATTATACTATTTTTTAAGATCCCATTTACACAAAGGAATAGAAGAAAAGCTGTAATCTTTCACCACTCAATGAATGACAATGAGCCAAAAAGTTACTGAGATATGGCAGTAACCTTAAATGAACACTTGTACAATTACAGGTCCTCAATTTTAGGCTGTAAAACTGATTTTAATGTATCTATTTAAGCATAATAATTTGTGCTTATGCAAAAATATAGCAAGACGAACATAGATAAAATTGTGTTAAATTGAAAGAAAATCTGAAGGGAAATGTTGAGGTGGATAGATACATGGTGCTTGTTTGCTGGCATCATTAGTTGGCGGGGTGTTTGATGGTGAAGAGGACCTGGCAACCTCATGGTCTTAGAGACACAAGTCACATTCCAGCTCTGCACAAGATGGAACCAAAATAATTAGCAACCATATTCTGACCATACAACTGACAAAATAAAGATTGGAAAAGTTTTCTCTCAGTGTGTGCTTGTTTATTTTTAGTGTATGCCAAAGTGTGATACCTTATTGGGAATGATTCATATTTTTTTTTTTTTTTTTTTTTTGACCCTGTGATCTTTAATTAAAATGCCATAACCAAATCTTCAGTTAAAAAAAACAACAACAACAAAAACAATGAATGAATGAATGAATGCAGGCTACAGTGATTGGTTTTATCCATTGATTGACTGAATTGTGAAAAATGGGCATTACATAACTGAGACAGGTGGTTGAAAAAGCCAGATGGATTTGTGGTAGCAGCCAGTAAAACATTTTTCAAAACAATCTGAACTAATATGCACTGATGAATTGTGCACATTAAGACAAAACACCTATTTTACTGTTCAAGAAAAGTGTATATAAAACTTGCTTAGTAAAGATACAAAGTTTGGTACTCTGGGTTTTACACTCTGTGTGGTCTCTGTAGCCGCAAAACTTCAGAGAGTGCCACATTTAGTTACCAGATACTTTAAAAGATGCAGACTCATCTTGTGAGGTGATGAGATTTGCCCCACGGAGCAGGAGACCCGAATGAATCCCTCCTCTTCCTGCTCACAGGCTGATTTAACACCAAGCAGGTCAAAATGCACTGCTTCCTTCCTGTCTGAGAGGAAGCCAGGAGGGCTTCAGGAAACACAGTATGTATTTAAAGTGTGTGTGTGCTTGTTGTATTGTGTTAGTTTCAAAAGGTAAATAAAAGTTGTCCACATATTTTTAAATCTTCAATCGTTCCATCAGACCCACAAACAGTGACAAAGCATTCATATCACACACACTTCAGTCAGTATCTGACAAGTCAAAGCATTTTCTCTTTCTTTCTTTCTTTCTTTCTAAAAAAAAAACAACAACAACAAAACAAACACACACACACACACACACACACACACACACACACACACACAAGTAATGACCACAAACTTCACATATGACAATAAGAGGTTCAGGGGAGTGTATTGCTGTTGAAAGTGAAAGCAAAGATCACAGTTTGAGTTACAGACTGAGTGTTTGATTTAATTCAGATTCACCAACTAACTTATTGCAGTATGGCAGAGATACCTCTTGAAACCAGTGAGTGTGGAGGTAATTCTGCAGAGCGGTCCCTGTTGTTGCTATTATCTGCTTTATTGAACATAGCACTCTGTTTCCACGGCCATTTACATAAACGGAGGAGTCTATATATTAAAGTAGCATCAAATGACTCATGACTTGGGAGAGGGGGGACCGGTGGCCCCATCCCTCTCGCCTCTTTATGCTCCTCTCTGCCTCTCCACCTCTGCATTGCAAAGCCCCTTACATTAAATTGTGATAGATGAAGAGCGGAGGGCATTCATACAAATCAATGACTTTAGTGTATGTGTCATTGGCAGAGATGCAGGCAGCAGTCAGTGCCATAAATCAGCGATGATCGGCCTGTCTGAGACGTAGAGCGGCTCCCTCGCCGCGCATGCATTAGCGGGCGAGGAGGCGAAGGTAAGAAAAGAACAAGAAAGTGGCTCCTCTGCTTATTAGCGGCATGCTTGGATAGCGTGCGAGCTAACACGCTGAATGATGCTGTTGTTTTTTTATGTATATTTAAAACTGAGCTGAATCTGGCGTATCCCTGATGACCAGGCCAGCCGGTGGATTAATGACTCTTTGCTCTTGCTACTTTGACACCAATACTGATGGCAGAGATCTAGCGACCCAGAACTCCAGAGAGACAGCAGTCAATAGCAGACCCTCTCACCCAGTGAACCACAGCCAGAGAAAAATCATTTTCACAATTTACCACAGAGAATAGCGTTTAATATAGACTAAAATGTGCAAAATTGCAGATTCAGTGTAATTAGACTCACAGCTGTACAGAAGTACAGAAGAACCAGTGAATCATCACAAGGCCTTGAGCTTCCTGTTTGATCTGAGAGACTCACATGGTGTAACACCATCAGAACATTAACCTAAATATATAATTTTATGTCTGTTTTGGTAATCTGACTATGAATTAGTGTACATACTCATTAAAATTGTCTGTTTTCTTTCCTGTCACTTTCACACAGTGAGACTTAATCTTCTTTTTTTTTGGAAATTGTCATTTTGTTGGGGCAGCCTATGTACCAATTAAAATTGCAGGCATAATTATTTTTATTGTGCATAGTGTTTACTGTCAGTTAAGCGCTGTTTGATGGAGATATTTTAAACTCCTTAGCGGTAATCACTGCAGTTTACTAAATGTCTATTTGATTTTATTAAATCAAATATAATGTAAGACATGTTTTGTCAGGTAACTTAGAAAATGTATTTCCTGTGGTAAATTCTAAATTAACATATATCATTCAAGGTAATAAAAATATTATTTACTATAAGAGTAGTAGAAAAAAAGACATTTTATAGGCTCAGATCAAGCAGAAATTGCTCCTCAATGTAACAACTGCACATTCCCATTTCTCACAGTGCGCGTTCCCCTTTTGAACTAAACACTGCATGTAAAATTGAGGAGAAAGAGACAAAGTAAGAAAACAAGACAGCAAGAGAACAACAGGTTTTTCAACTTTCATATTTTTATAGAACGGTGAACGACAGCAATCTTCTATTGCTTATGAAACGCATTCATCTTCCTCTTGCTGGTCTACGAGGAGTAAAGAGGGTTCAGTTTGGAAATGTTGAAATCACACACTTGTGACTCATTTCACATGCTCATTTTAGAAAGAAAAAGAAAAAGAAAATGTCTCTTAGACTTCAAACAAAATCATTTACATATAAAATATATCAGAGAATTTTTTTTTCATACTAGACAGTATGGACAAAGCAATCAAACTAACAGCACAGACTGAATTTCCATAGTTCTCTCTAGAGGCTATATCTGCATTTGATCTAAAGAAATTAAAACTAATTATATATTTATAAACACAGTTATATTCATTTTTTGTCTTTGATGTTTGTGCTCATTTCTGGCACAGAGAAAATTAATCAATTATAATTTCCTCTAATGATACGTCCGTTAAATCATATATTTTGATATGTGCTCTGTATTGTGCTAGTCTGATGTGCAGATAACTACAAAGGATATAGAGTGTATGCTTGACATACAGTACAGTTAAATTGTGTGCTTGTGTAGGAATAAATGCAGATGTATTTGTTTCAGTAAATTCTCTTGACACAAGTACAAAGGCCTGCAATTAAAACACACTCCAGAACACTCAAACACATACACTCACTGTAGGTTGACACATCCACAATCCAGACTCCACATGACCCGCCACTTACATTATGTCCCCACAATGGACCAATTCCCAACTCTTACAGTGTCTCTTGCTTATATAGCCATTGACACCGCTGGACAACGGTATGATTAGCCGATTAGGCGAAACACGATGGGGGCAAGATCCCACAAAGCTGCAAAACTGGGGACTACCATGAAAAGGTGGATGACGGAGACCCTGAGGCGCGATGAACCCTTCCCAATTACTCCACTGCGGGACCTGAGCTCAGAGGGGTCATGCATTAAAGCGAATACATGTATCTGAAATGATCCCTGAGCCAGAGTTAAACAAATCAACATCCACCCTAGGGTTTAACATACAACTGATTCCCTCTTGGGAGAGGAAAAGAGAGAGAATCCTACCGAAACATATTAGACCATGAAACCCACCTTCAAAATGAGCAGCTGAGATTGACAGAAAGAGAAAGACAACCGGAAACACTCTTTCCAGAACTCCAGTTACTACCTGCCTGCTTCCCCCGTCCTTCCCTTGTTTTCTTGTATTCCTTTATTCTTGAAGGAGCCTAATTAGCCGTTGCTGAGGGCCTCTTTCTCCCTGCCCTTAACTCAGTAATTGGTTTCAGTGCTGAGACTGTCAAGAAATTAACACATCACACCCTGACAGCAGCTGTTTTTTTCCTCTTATTTGTCATCTGAATCGCCACTGATTTGCCAGAGAGCATAACAAATGAGTGGTTGGTAATCAGAGGCTACTCTCTGGGGTGGAAGTGTGTGAGAGCATTTGTGTCTGAAGGAGACAAGAGCGAGAGTGGGAGAGGAGGAGAGTTAGTGAGGATGTTGATGCCCGGAGATGTTCTCCATGACTGATATTTAACAATTTTTCACTTGTGAATATGGCCCGCTATGCTAGCTTGTACATTTGTAGATTTTCAGTCAGGCACTAAGTGCTGAAAAAAAAAAAAAAAAAAAAGTGTTGAGGTCTATTCTGAAGAGATCCATCTCAAAGCCTCAGGGCTCGACTCAGACATGGTCAAACTTAACCCCCTCCCACATTCACTCATGGATGCATTTATTCATCCTTCTCTTCAGTCATTTGTCCAGGGTCAGCAGACAGCAACCGACAGATTAGAACAATCATGATTTAAGGATTAGAGCACAATCACCAAGTCACTGATAAGACGGCCATTTAACACCACAGATAAGATCAGCACATGACTGGGTTAGGTGAAGGACACGGCTACATTTCCTCTTTAAGAAGTTAAACAACTCATTTGACGCCGCTGTCCAAATGGTCAAAACTTATTTATTTGAAGACAGTATGTTTGTATGTAAGAAAGTATGAAGAAATGATGTTTATTATTAAATTAATAATAATAAAGTTAATTATTATCACTTATTTTAACTTTATACTTATTTTAGAAATTTACATTTATAAGAGTAATATTGTGTATATGTGTCAATGTATACAGTATTTATTTTTATAAATGTATTTTTTTAATATAAACAAATACAATTCATTATATTTTTTTTAAATAATTTTCTATGTTTATAATGAAAGGATGCACTGAACTGATCTAATTGAAGCAAAAGTAAATGCATTTTTTTTAACTTTGTATATTTGTATATTTTGTATATTAAATTATATATTTTAAATGGTAATGGTATTTCATAATCGCAGTGTTTATACTAGTGCTGTCAAATGATTAATCGCGATTAATCGTATCCAAATTAAAAGTTTTTGTTTACATAATATATGTGTGTGTACTGTGTATATTTATTATGTATATTGAAATACACACACATACAGTATATATTTTGAAAATATTTCCATGTATATATTTATATTCATATAATTGATATTATATACAAATATTTTAAATGTATAAACATAACATTTTTCTTAAATATATACATGCATGTGTGTGTATTGATATATACATAATAAATATTCACAGTATACACACATATTATGTAAACAAAAACTTTTATTTTGGATGTGATTAATCGTTTGACAGCACTAGTTTATACTGCATATTTTATTAAATAATTGAAACCTTGGTAAGCATGTTTCAAAAACAAAGGTTTAAAAAACCTAAACAACATTGTAAGCGCTATATATATATATATATATATATAGGAGAATAGAAATTCTTAAATCTTACATAGCTGTAAACATATCTAATATATTCCAGGTTTAAATTACATTTTGAATTCCAGACTTTTGCTGTGGTTCCAGACAGGGAACTTCACTGTATATTTACATGTAATGCTAAATAATATAAAAATGTTTCAGTTATATGGTTATCAGAGGTGGAAAGAGTATGAAAATATTCTACTCAAGTAAAAGTACCATTACATTAATGAAATTTTACTTAAGTACAATCTACTCAAGTAAAAGTAAAAAGTAGCTCATTTAAAATTTAAGTAAAAATTGATTAGTTACATTTTAACAGTGGGAGGGATGCAAAAATGAGATAGGCCAAGGGTGTCAAATTCAGTTCCAGGAGGGCCACAGCCCTGCACAGTTTAGATATAACCCTAATTAAACACATCTGATCCAGCTAATATAATCATTTAGGCTTATTTGAAACCTACATGGTATGTGTGTTGGAGCAGGGTTGGAACTAAACTCTGCAGGGTTGCGGCCCTCCAGGAACTGAGTTTGACACCCATGGGACAGGCCTATAAATATCAAACTAGTTTTTTTTTAATTAAATGAATCAGTTATTTAGAATAATAAGACATTTGGGCTGTTACCAGGCAAATTAAATCAGTATCAACAAAATTCATCTTTGCAATGCAGAGGAAACACAGAATCTTCATCTGAAGTGGCATTTAGATGTATTTACACACTGTTTAATGCAGGACATGATTGCATTTAATCTGCAGTTACAAATGCAGAAATAACGTTTTGATATATAAGACATAAAATGTTGAATACTCATATTTGAATTAAAAAAAAAATCAAGTCAATGAGAAATTAAAACCGCCAGTAGGTGTCAGCAAGTCATGGTTAATAAGTGAGTCATTGCGATTGAACATTGTGTCATTTAAACGGTTGATTCATTCAGGAACGAAACACCATCATGTTGCTCAGAGATGCAAAACTGTGCTATGGCGACTGTGTTTGGCATGATTTTTGTTGTCGAAATAGAGCAAAAACAGGCAATATGGTGTCTAAAAGGCAAGTCTCTTAATTAACTTCTTGTTTATTAAACTGTTGTAAAAAAAAAAAATCTATATGTAATCATGCTGATTTTTGGAGAAAAAAACAGCACTCTTCATGTGATATTGATTTACTATATGAAATGGTATAAATATATACATTTTCTGCCCTTATATCTTCAATTTTTTGATCATTCTAAATGCATTTTAACAGACTGAATCACGCAGTGAAAGAATGCACTCCAAATGCGCGCACTAGTCTAATCTACTAGACTTCACCGCACTCTGTAGGAGTGTTTGGTTTGGTTTTTCAACAATTAAGATATTATCGCACATGATATATATCGCACACCCTGCACCGCTGTCTTTTTGGCTAATTTGTGCAAAACCTTTTGTCAAATTAGCTTCATTTTAACCACCAATGCAATGATGCCATTACCTCTACATGCTTGCGAAGGGATGATGTCGAGATTTTATAAGCTGCTAGTTTGGTCTCCCTTAGTCTCGCGTAGCCAGACCTTCAGACTGATGGCTGAAGGTCGTCTTCTTCTTCTTCTTGAAATTTATTGGCGGTTGACAAACAACAAAATGGTGTATTTCCGCCACCAACTGGTATGGAGTGTGGATCAAAATGACTTACTACCTTCTCCCTTTTTTTTTTTTTTTTTTTTTAAATTCTCTCCCACATATTTGTTATTTTAAGACGGCTGAAGGTCTGGAATAGATGTCCGCTTTCATTGGCCAAGGCCCGCCCATGAGGCCGTTTGACCAACATGTCAAACAACCAATCATAGTTTGTTTCATTTAGCGTCACGTTTCGAGGCGTGGAAATGTCGCCACAATAACAAAACGGTGTGTGAAACTCTCGGATGTATTTTAAAGATTCTATGCTGCGAACTTTAAATATTTCACATACTTTTGAAAATCCAGCGTTTAGTTGACCCT
>JAFVLL020002706.1:0-22440 GCA_021397915.2 Tor tambroides | reverse complement strand
CTTGTTTATATATATATATATATATATATATATATATATATATACATACACACACACAGTTGTGCTCATAAGTTTACATACCCCTTACATACCCCTTATTCACATAACAGAGGTTTACATATACTCCACAAGACAAAAAAATAACATGTAATTTTCATGATCCCTCTTATTTTGTTTCAATTATTAACATTTTGCACATTCTGCAAGGGGTATGTAAACTTGTGAGCACAGCTGTATATAATTATATATATATATATATATATATATATATATATAAAATTATATGTAAAAATGTTAATATCTAAATAAGATTTATGTAAGATTATTTTAAATATTTTTTTAATATTATAATATATTTATATTACATATCCAAATATTTATATTATATATTCCTCATTTGCCAAATTATTCACAGCATGATATATGATTTTTGTCATATCCCTCAGTCGTACATAAAGATTTCTTTTATTTCCCTCTTTCAGCTAAATTTATTCTCTAAAGGTGCCATTTTTTAAAATCTGGCAAGAACATGGACGAAATAATTAAGTACATGAAGTACTTCAATTGTTCTGTAGCAGAGGGACCAATATACTCCAGGAAGCACATCATGAGAAGAAAAAGTAACAAAAGTAAGAAAAAGAGAGAGAAACACAGAGGAATGCAGACGTGTTAAAACGAAGAGGGTACAGACAGAGGGGGACACATGGAAGTGAAAAGGAGGCGAGCTGTGGAGTGAACTGACCACCTGAGTAATGGCACACAGAGGAGAGTGCCGCTCCTCTGACAGCTGATAAAGGCGGCTGAGCTTTAGAATGCCTAATCACTGGCCACGCACAACACAGCTCCTCTAAAATGTGTCCTTGGATGCATCTGCTGGCCCGAAGTCAAACGGCTCAAAATGTTAAAGTAAACATGATTTAGAGCACCTCTTTGCTGTCAGACAAGCATGGATAGGGCAAATGGGCTGAAAGAGCTAAAGCGCTAATGTACTAACACTACCATGATGAACGAAAAGCTTTTAGCTTGCTTTTACTACGGTTGGGGAAACGAAAATGTGATACAAAAGTTTTTTGTTTAATGCAAGGTTTTTAGTTTTTTTTTTTCTAGATAGAAAGTTCTGGGACTTTCTAAGCCTAATTAACAAATGAAAAAAGTGTGAACGATAAGGAAATAACTCATGCTATTGTCATAAAACTGAATGCTTCTGCAGTGAGAAGTAGTAGTGCTAAGAATTGTTTTCCTTGTTTAAAAAAGTTTTCTTCAGTATGCTGTTAACAAGCTATCTGTTTTACATTTAAATTAGGAACATTTAACCAATGAATCACCGTCACCTCTCATGTTTGAAGTGTTAAACTAATTACCTGTGAATTATCGGCCTCGTAATGCTTTTAGCTTTCCGTGCTTTTAGCACTATTAACATGCTTTGCAGACTGACAGCTTGACTGTGTAAACACACTGGGTTTTATAATAAAGAAAAAAGTTATTATCCATAAAGGGATTTGCTAGATTTTTATCTTTGAAAGAAAAAAGAAATAAATAAATCTGAATCTCTTTAATGTAGCTTCTTTAATGTGTCCAATCAAAGTCTTATGCAACTAGCCACATGCAAAACACATTTCTTTATATTACATAAGGCTTATAACTCAGCAAAGTTATATTTATTGAACAACCAATTGGCGCTGCCGTGATGACTTCAGAATTTAGTTTATCTACCTTTTAGATAACATTTAAAGTCATATAAAAGCTAGAACCATATAAAAGCTATAAAAAACAATAACTTAATTGTTTAAAATGTCATTTAAATGTGAGTTCAAGTTCAATATGCTGTTGTTGTTTGCTACACAAATACACTAAATAAGGGTCTTTATTGGCATCTATGGTTTCATGAAGAACCATGAAGCTTTCTAACATCCATGGACCCTTCCCATTCCACAAATAATTATGTATTGTGGAAAAGGTTGTTAAAAATGCTTTTTTTAAAGATCTGCTCACTGAAAGGTTAAGGAACCTAAAATGGTTCTTCTATGGCACTGCTGCATTAAAAAAATAAATAATAAAAAAATTAAAAAATATGTATTTGTGTAGAAGACGATGTTCCAGAAGAACGTTAATGCCACTTGCCTTGCACAGAAGAAAGGGAAACATTGTGGCTTGATTGTGACTGTGGCTTTTTCAGTTAAAATATTGTCCAAAGAGAGTGTACGTCTTTCCATTTTATAAAACCATAAACCAATATGGCGACTACAGGCATCTGAATCATAGGGAGAAAAAAAAGGTGGATAGAGAAAGAAATTGCAAAACTGGTTACTTGCTCTTGCTCTACTTGCAACAAATTTCTGCTCCACTCATCATCTCAACTGTGAAGCAAGGTGGAATAACTATATTGGTACAGGAAGGTTTTTTTTTTTTCAGGTAGAGGCTTTCTATCACTGAGGAACAAATGAATTCCAAAGTGTACCAGAAAAGTGTACAGCAGAATATTAAAGCACCTGTCTGTGATGTAAAACTTCAAAGCTGAGTCAAGCAACATGGCAATAACTCAGTATAAAGAAGTACGCCGCCAACAGAGTGACTCAAACAGAGGAAATTTCCTGACATCAATCCTGCCCAAAGCTGTTGCGGTACCATAAGCAGACCAGAAGAGCAAGATGTCCAAACAAATGGAATGGTTGAGATTAATACCAAAAACGGACGTTCAAAAAGCTCCTTTTGTGCTATTGGTTAATGTTAACTAACATTGTTTTAGCGAACTTTCACTCTTACACTTTTACTTTTATTCTGGTAGCTCTCACTTTTCATAAACTCTCAATAAATAAAATTAAGTTCTGTCCTACCCACTTCATTGATTAACCCGTTTCACTTGTAAACACATCACACTATTGGAATAAAATAGGTTACGAATGCAGCTTCATGCAAAAAAAAAACAACAACAACAAAAAAACAACAAAACAACAACAATGTGCAATATTCAAGTAAAACATCATTTCACTTTGTTGAGAGTTGGCTGAAAATAAATCAAGTTTTCAATACATCAACCAAATCTGAAGCTAATAGAAATGCTGATTTAAGGTTGTATGCCCCATGGCCATAATTTCATGTTTTTAAAGAAGCATTTATCACATAAGCCGGATGGCGATATCCAATTGCTCAAGGCTCTGCGCTGGTGCTGCAAATATTGCAGGTGCAATCGTAGATAGGGGTGACCCGTGAACTGAGTTACTAAAAACCCCATCACCATTTGCCCTTGAGCCAGACAAAGTTTAGCACAAAAATAAGACTTTTGTATTATTTACACTTTACACTTAACTACATTTTGTTGCATACACGTTCACTCTCACTCACAAATTATCCCTTAATCATCTCATTTATCTATATTAAGTTTCACTTCAAAAACTCATTTTTGTTGGTAATTAAAAAGTAATGGCAACATAACAGAAACTTGTTTGTATGGTTATGAGCCAAAAATGGTTCTTATTCAGAGCTGCGTCCATTTTTTTTTTAAACTACTGGATCAGAATGGTTGTATTTGCATTTAAATATGGATTTTAATGCCAAGTAATCATACAGCAAGACCCAAACTGTCCAACTCACCAGAATGAGCAAGTCATTTTTAATGAATTGTATCCAAAAAACTGTTTGCAGTTATTAGTTTATTCACTAAACTGCAAAAAAAAAAAAGACTCTTATGAGCCATTTTTAATATGTCCATCAAAAGAATCAGTCTTATACTGATAAGTGAGTCTGTTTGAATCAGTTTAAGGAGTCACTCCCTCACCAAATAGGCTCTTGACTTATTTAGTGAAACCCAAGTCATTATTTCCAACATGTCCAACTCAAAATGAACTAAAACGTGTCAAATTTCTCATGAGATTAAGTAAGTGACAGAAAAGACTAAAAGAATCAAAATACTGCAGATTCAGAAATGAAAAAATGCAAAGCCATTTGGTGTGTCAAATAATAAAGATGTACTTCAAGACCAGAAATGCAAAATACATTTCAATCAAACTACAAACCAGTTCCAGTTAAATTCTCGGGCTGGAGCTACAATATATGAGGAGACTTAACGTAACTACTCAACGTAAGACACAGCTGGAAAAGCACAGGATAAAGAACTGCTCACCGGATCTGTGAGCTCCAGGATGCTGGCGCGGTACGTAAGAGGTTTGCAGTCACGGGTGTTGTATACCAGGCTGCAAGGCAGAAACATTGGGCCCAGGTCATCCCCATCCAACACATCCACCGTGAGCGTAGTGGTGGCGGTGAGCCGGTCCTTCGGGTTTGGAGCTCGGTCCTGAAGGGAACCACAAACTTTGGACTTAGGGATGGCGTTTGAAGCCAAAAAGACTCTCCAGTCAAAGTCAGAATAAGACATTTTACTGACAGCATGAGAAATCTATGCATCTCACTTACTCTTCCAACCCCCCTACATTTTTTGTGGTTTGTTATCTTGTTTTGAAGTTGATTGCAAAAAAACATTTCATGTCGACATCATGTCCAAGATACTGAAAGGCGTGGTCACATTAGCAAAAGTTTGACAAATTTTTGCAGGCAAATAGGGTCCACTATCTATTGTCAAAAGTGTAGAGATGCATCACAGCTCAGACATAGAGTAAGTCACTTTCAAATCAAGCAGCTTTCTTTTGGTCAAGGTGATGAATTCATGTGATCATCTTGAACCTGCTGCAAAATATGTGTGGGGAAAACTTTCACCCTCAAACAAAATTCCCAGTTGTGTGGATTCCTACTGAAATGACTGGATTTCATCGATGAAAATTAGCCAACAACAGTAAATGTGGCCACACCTTAAGACTGCAATTATACTTCAAAACGACAAGTATCATAAAAATAGTTCCACTTTATGCCAAGTCTTCTAAAGCCTTCACCTGAGGAACTGACTGAAATTGAATCCAACCAATGACATCTAGCCTCGATTAATGGCAATCACATATTATATATTATATGTTTAAAGGCATTGTTTCTGAATTGAACAACACCAAATGAGATTTGAGGGATTTGGAGATTTCCAGTAAATAACAGCTTCAATATCAGATTGTTCCTCGCACAAAGTTCTCATACAACTTCATAAGAAGTCCTTTCAGTTATATAAACTACTTTCTTAGTTCTTTTTTGAAACTTTTTTTTTTTTTTTTGAGTTTGACAGAGAAAATTACCATCTAACTTTGTTTTATGGACAAAAGAAGCTTGGACACTCTGTCTAACATCTCAGTTTGTGTTCCACAGAAGAAAGAACAAGACATACAGGGTTGGAACGACATGTGGTTGAGTAAATATTTCATTCTTTTATCTACTGTATCTCTCCTACTGTTTCTCCTCCTCCCGCACAGACTTACGTTGGCCTGAATGATGACCAGGTAGCGTGTGATCTCCTCATAATTCAGCCTCTCTCTCAGAACCACTGATCCAGACAGGGTGAGAGGGATGTCGAATGTCCTGTTTGTGGTCTGTGAAGAAGAAAAGGGTAGGTCAAAAGGGTTTCCCTCTTAAAACACATACATACACACAAAGGCTCACACACTCCAAGCCTCATGAGATATTCATCAACTATCTGCTTCAGTAAGAAGAGAATGCTGATGGGACAAAACTGCTTGACTTTCAAAACCTCCTCACACTTTTTAGCAATACAGGTGGAGACGTAAAACTTTAAAGGGACATGGACAACAGGGGGCTCCTTGCTCTTTTGAAATCAAAAGTGTTTGATGTGTAAATGGTGTAAAACCTTAATTAGGAAGTGCACATACAGTAGTCTTGTATAGCCAGACCACCGAATACCAGCATAAAGTCTTGTACACATTGCAGGTTATTCCAGCCAAGAATCACTCACTTAAACTCAGTTATCTTCAGAATATAGCAGACCAAGTAAACTTAGGTGTGTGACTTTCATTATTTTGTACTGTGTGTCGATTTTTTTAGTTAAAACCATATTTGTCGTATAATGTTATTGAAAAATGTGATCTGAAGTGTTTAGCTCTTCTCACTCCACTTATGGTAATAATCCTGCTCATTAAGAAGCAGTAAGAGAATGTCACCAATTTGCATGTGTAATACCACCATATTCATTTAAATGATTTGCTGAAGTAATTTTATTTGCATTTCATGACTTCTCTGCTATATTTTCTTTGGTGCATCTATTCCTGTATTGTCTGAATATTTCCATGTTGATGAACTGTGCTAAATGATGCTCGGCGATAATCAATGATGCACAACAATGTATTCACCAAGGTTTAGGTTTAGTAAGTTTGTGAAGTAAATCAATTGAAAAGCACCTGTCAAAAACTCTCTGTACTCCATTTTCAGCAGACCAAGACCATATTAAAAATGTTTAAAGAAAAAGAAAATAATACAAATTTGTGATGTATATGTACATTCCTATAAACGGACACTTTAACCAACTGTTGTAGTACTGTTTGATGCATAAACATAAAACTACTTCTGTCAATAAAATAAAACTGTAAAATAATAACAAAATATATAGATAATATAAAATAAAACAATACAATTGTGATTAATCTTATGTTAAAATATATGACAAATTGTTATAAATTAAAAAAAAATTGGGTTACACTATTTTAAGTTGTCTTTGTTACTGTATAATTGCACAAATAAGTACAGAGTAATTGTTTTAGCTGCTTGTAATTATGCATAATTTACTGTTATTTTCATGGTAAATACTGTACATGTATAACAAGGATATTGTAAAAATAAAACGTTACTGACAATTGTATTAAAAATGAATTATATTTTGAATACTACTGAACTACTACTGATTATTTTTATTATTTTATTTTTTATAGCAATGCATAGTCACATTTGCTTGTTATTACTCAAATTATATTATACATTTATATATATATATATATATATATATATTATTTTATTTTTTTAATAACACTCTCTCACACACAAACACACAAAAGAAAACAAAAGAAAACTGAAAAACAAGTACCGGATCTTTAGGGTTGTACTGAATGGTGTATTCAATTTGTCCATTAGGACCATCATCAATGTCAACAGCCCCATTGTTCCCTGTAAAACCCGAGAAGATGGTGGTTCCGACAGGCGTTAGCTGAAAAAGATAAAAACACACATTATGGAGTGTAACACATTTAAGATCTTCAAAACTGCCTCAGTCGGCCGCCCATCAGCGTGAGTGCGTTTTCATCCTGAGTGATTTCATCATCTTGTGCTTGATTCCTGTTGCTGGTAAGTTGGCGGACTAGTTTATGCCTCAAGCGTCTTGACCATTGTGTTAAACAGTACTCCTCTGAGGAAGAGTTTGATGGACAAGCTCTTGTAAAGTAGACAGTGCTCGTTCTCTTCATCGCTCTCATTCTGGCTGTCATAACGAGGTCCTGCTGTGGTGCGGCTCTCAGAAGTGCGAGGAAAAAGAGGAAGTAATAGGTACGAGTCTGCTGCGGAAGCTAGAGGCACCTGGGAACTCAGATGTTAGTTCCTCCGCAGCTACTCTGACGTTCTGACAAGACATATTAGAGGGAAAAAAAGACAAATTCCTGACAACAAAACTGCCAAAGAGACTTAAGATGCTTGAGAAAGCCTTTAAGATGAAAACGCCCGCCATCGCAGTCTGAAGAAAACTCTCCGACTGCTGTCATAAAGAGGTCATGTACGGCTATCACATTGAGCTGTGAACAAAGAGTAATTAAACAGCCTGTGATGCAAAATGAGCTCCTAGAAATAATATCCTGAGTGGATCTGACAGTGTCAAATAGAGCACAATTGCACTGCTATTAGCATATGTTCCACTACAAGTGCCATATAGTGTAGGAGAGGAACATAACTACATTTTTTCAGAAGTGTTATGGTAGCTCGGTTGCTTTCAAAACAATGAGCTAGTGCTACATCGCTGCTTTTTTGTCTTTTTTTTTTTTCACGCAAGCAGCTTGAGTGAAAATATCTTTAATAGCTTTAGTGTAGTTAGCTACTTTTTGTGTGCAGCTTATGTTAGTGTCAGATTGACATATTATTAATATTTTAATATTATTATCACTGGAGAGAGAGTAACGGTCAACTTGGATCACGTGTGTCTTGGTCACCTACCACATTACAGCCTCAACGTCACTGAATTTTTGTGAGCGCCAATCAATTGTTATGCATAATTAATATTGTCTGTGATTTATCTTATAAAACAGCATTTTTTCAATGTAAACTCTAAAAAACAGATTAATCTAAAAAGAATGTTTAAAGGCAGACTGTTGAAGAGTAGCCAATAGGCGGTTGATTCATAAAAGCGATAAGCTGGTTTCCAACAAAAGCAGTTTATTCAGCGTAGTGAAGCCTCCTCCACTGACATTCATTCAAAAAAATACCTCTGGCCTCCTTCCCTGAGGTATGTTCCGTTGGCTTTTTTTTTTTTTTTTTTTAAGCTAACCTTGGAGGCTTGCCTTCAAGCAGCCTTGGTAGGGTACAACGGGGCTAAAGGCACACCTTTCAAGGGATTTTTCTCCCACAAAATGAAAATTTTGTCAGCATTTACTCAACTCATGTGCTACCAAACCCATGAGACATTCATTCAGCTTTGAAACACAAATTATACAGATACAGATAATGAAACTTTGATGTTTCTATCCCTCCACTGAAAGTCTAAGCAACCAAAACATCCAAAAAAGGTTATAAAGGCATTGAGAATTTTAATCCAAGTACTGCTTTACAGTATGTCATTAATTTTAAAGGGGTCATCAGATGCAAAATTCACTTTACATGTTGTTTGAACATAAATGTGTGTTGGAAGTGTGTGTACACATCCTGTAATGATAAAAATCCACCTAGTGCTTTTTTAAAAATCCCTATTTTAAAATCCCCTTTCTCAAATCAGGCTATTCTGAGAGCCCTGTCAGAATGACGTAGTTCTTGCACAGACCGCACCCACGATAGTTGATTGACAAGGCTATCTTACCTTAGACCCGCCCTGAGTGAGCTGAGAGCTGTCCGCCATTGTGTTGACTCCGGTGCAGGGGAAGACAAGAATGTCTCCGATTAAGTGATTGAGGTGTTTTGTTGTTGGATGTAATAATGAATATAGCAGTCATCATTTACTCCCGACATCTGAGCCGCTGAAGACGCAGAGGATTAACGTTACTTTTGTTTTTGAAGGGAATGCGCCGATCCCCGATCTGCCTAAACGCGTTTATGTTCGCGCGAATCATTCGTGTTCCAGCTTCATCTACAGAAGAAGTGAGTATAAGGTTTTTTTGTTGTTTTTTTTAAATGAATCTTTGCAAATCGCCTTTCCTAATAACGTGCTAGTTAGCCAGTTTCACGGCTGAAGTTTACAGTCTGCCTGTCACCCCACGGAAGAGAGGGGCGGGGTCAGCAGAGCTCATTAGCATTTAAAGCAACGTGGACTTAAAAAACAGCTCACTGAAAACAGAGCTGATTTTGACAGGGTAAAAAAGGTGTTTTTTTACACTACCATTGAGAAATTTTAACCAAAGTATGTTATAGACTTTTCATTAAGACCCTAAAGAATCATATCAACTTGTGGAAAATGGGCATCCGATGATCCCTTTAATTAGTATTAGTAGTATTGGTATTAGTATTACAATTATTAGTATTAGTATATCAGTAGATTTAATTAAGAGGTGATATAAAAATGACTTTTTATGATTAATACACTTACATATACTCTCAAAAAAAAAAAAATGTACAAAAGTTGTCACTGGGGCGATACTCTTTCAAAAGGTACACCTTTGTTCTTTATTTACCCCTAACGGGTGTATATAAATTAAAGGGGTCATGAACTTGCTTTTTATTATTTTGTACTGTTCTCTGAGGTCCACTAATAATGTTATCAAGATTTTTTACACCAAAATAATATAATTTAGAAGTAATAGGCTATTTTCGGTCCTATTTTTAACTCTCCTCATCGAAACACTTCGTTTGAATAGGCGTGGCGGATTGTAGGCTTGGAAGTAAAGACCTACTGCTATGATTATCTAACAGTTGTGTCTGGATGCTGCTGTGTTTTAGGTTAAAAATGCATAAATACTCTGTCTGTTATTACAGATCATTTAAAATGTACAAAGCAATAGTGACCACGTAATAAAAACAGTTAATCACACTTGTGTGATGCAATATCGGATACAATATAGTCAGCACAGATTTAGTTTCAATCTTTCTGAAAATCCCACATCGAATTGTGCCTTGTTTGTAAATGAATCCGCGGTAAAATGAAGAGAACAAAGGACCAGGTTCTTACTGACATGATCTGGAAATTCATTAAAAATAAAGCCCATCAAATAAAGTTTATTGTTTGTTTTCTGCATAGAGCTGCGTTTGCCTTTCTCGTCATCTACCTACTACATGTGTGAATCGGTGGGCGGGGCTAAACAGGCAGTGATGTAGAAGCAGGCGTTGTTCTTCTTCTGCGGAGGCAGTGTTTAGCTACACTATTACATCATAAATTGGCACATTCCACAACCTGTCATTTTGGCCGACTGGCTTCAATTTAAGCTGTTTTTAGACCAAAGAGAAAGTTTGGAGTTCTGAAACTTACAGAATGTCAGCACAATGACCTCTTATATGTCAAAATATCAAGGGAATTTTGATTTGAGTTCAAGACTGCTGGAAAGTTTCGAGAAATTGACTGGAAATGTTATACCCCTTTGCAACCATATTAGTACCTTAATTGTGCATGTTAGTACCTTTTGAAAGGGCACCGTCCCAGTGACAGCTGTGGTATAGTTTTTTTCTGATAGTGTAGACTGTATCAAATATAGTAAAAATGGAAGCTTCAGTCCAGGAAATGTTCGTCTTGAAATATTACCAACAATGAAAAGGTTACTCTACATGTTTACTTCATAAAAATCATTACAAATTTCACAGAAAAAAAGACGTGTACCACAACCTTCATGTGGACATTTTTACAGTTATATTAAAGGCCTTTTATATACTAAAAAAAGGATCATCTATCCATCAGATGAAGGAAGACATGAAGTACATTCTGTACAAATTATTTTTTTCAGCAAATATTTGATCATGTTGATCATTTAGAGGCCTTAGAAAATCATGTTTCAGATATGATACAAAGGCTTTATAGGACTGAAACATTGATGACTCATCTTGTCCAATCAAATGATCTCCTAAATGAGATTGTCCTTTCTGTTCTCACAAGTAGCAAATCATGTTTCTTGGCACTGACGTAAATAAAAGGCTACAAGAAAATATAGTCATGACTAAAATGGTAAACAACAGCCTTCAGCTTGACAGTATTCACACTATAGCACAGCCTCTTGTAGCTTACTGTTTAAGACATCCGATCAATCTCAATAGCTGTAGGGCAAAAGGACATTAAGTTAGTGACACTGATCAATGGAAAGTTAATCTGAACTTCTTGCTATAACTTCACGGCATCTGCAGCCACTCAGCGAACACACACAACCCTTTAGCCATTTAGACCAACTTGCAATTCAATCCACACGTCCATCAAATGCTTTTTCTCCAACATTATTATTTACTTCACCGTCTCTCTTAAACTCAGCAGGCTGCTTCAGCACTCGGCGGACTTATATAGTGCACTCTGCAGTGCTTGTTGACTGATGGACTGAGCTGTGTTAGTCCCCCTTATCTGTGTGTCAGTCAGACGTTTCAAACTCCGGTTGAAATCGATAGTGGGCAATACAGCCTGCCGTTTTTTGAGGCCACTCGAGAGGAGGCTGCCTGCCACTGAAGCTGCCTCCTAATGAGGGAAATCTCTACTGACAGCTCTCCGGGGAACAACTCTCAATTAGCTGAAAGCCACACATTCTCCATGCAGTCAATCCAAAGCGAGAAGATCTCTGGAGACCGAGGCAGCATTCCTACAGACCCTCCATGACACTACGTGTTGAATATTCTCGGAAGCTAATCCAAAGCGATGGAAAAAATAAAAATAGGGCTAATGGATTTCCAGAAACGGACGCCGTTTTTAACGGTACAGATTGAGTCATAGAATGCGACGTATCGTGACCGTAATGGCAGGCCCACACGAAATCTGCACCATGAAACTGGCATTACTGTCATTCACAGTCAAAAAGTTTTACATCTCAACTCCTGCCCTTTGCATATCTCTTATTTCGGACTAATTAATAATGAATTTGAATACATTCACTTACATTAGTTTGAAATGTTCCATCTAGCGCTTTCCATATCTTTGTCCTTTAGATACATGGACAATGAAGATTCTGTTTCTCAGGGCTGCAAATGTTCATGGCTGTAGCATGTTCATCATAATTAATATATATACCCAAAATATGTTTCAGACAGCTCATACAAACTCAATAAGAAAAAGGACTTACTATTTCTCATATAGACAGTATACTTTTTTTTTTTTTTTTTACAAAATAACTTTACATTACCGGTCAAAAGTTTGGAATAAACTTGAAAAAAGTATTTTATGGTCACCAATACTGCATTTATTTCATTTCCAAAAAGGTTTTCAAGTTTTATCAATTATTATTGGAATAATTAAACAATATTGATATTATTAATTACAATTAACTCATATATAAATCATAATTGTGATTCTTATTAATATCAATGTTCAAAACAATTAGTTATGTTTAATATTTTCATAGAAAACATTTAGGATTACTTGAATATAAAGTTCAAAAGAACAGCGTTCATTTGAAATAGAAATGTTTTGCAACATTATAAATGTTTTTACTGTCACATGAGTATTTATTTCTTGGTAACACTTTAGAATAGGGAACACTTATTCACTATTAACTACGACTTTTCCCTCAATAAATTCCTAATTTGCTGCTTATTAATAGTTAGTAAGGTAGTTGTTAAGTTTAGGTATTGGGTAGGATTAGGGATGTAGAATAAAGGTCATGTAGAATAAGGCATTAATGTGTGCTTAATTAGTACTAAAAAATGGCTAATATTCTAGTAATATGCATGCTAATAAGCAACTAGTTAAGAGACCCTAAAATAAAGTGTTACCTATTTCTTTTCTTAAAAAAAAAAAAAAAAAAAAAAATCCTTCTTACACCACACTTTTGAATGGTACTATATCACATTTTCCACCCTAAAAATATTAAGATACATTAAAACATTAAGAAACATTGCACATTATTCTAGTTATTAACAATGATGAAAACATTGTGCTCCGTTTTCATCTTTCTTAACAAAAAGAACAATGCAAAGAATGTTTATTGAGCAACAAACAAATGATGTCTGAAGGATCATGTGACACTGAAGACTAAAGACTCAGCATTGCAATCACAGAAATAAATTACACTTTAAATGTATACTCAAACTGAAAGCAGTTCTTTAAAATTGCAATTTTAACTTGTAACTTAATTATTACAAACTTTTGACTGGTATTGTATACCAGAATACATGAACTTGAACTGCTGTGAAGTATATCAAGAAAAGTATCAGCCAAAAGCGTGCATACCGAGCAACAGTGCAATGGGAATTTACAATACAGCCATAACGTATGGTGGAAAAACACAGAGAAGCTAAATAAGTCAGAAAAGGTGACCGGCAGATTTATTCAGTGAGCTACAGCACTTCTGGAGTAATTACACAGCAGTCAAAGACAGAGAAACGTTAACAGCTAAATGCTTCAGCTCCAAAGCCCACAACTGCAATTCATTTACCGCAAAATAACCCCGTCGTGGGTAAACCATCACACTGGCACAATCCACTGATTGAATTTCCAATTACAGCTGGCAAGTGTTCAGTTTAGCTAAAGCAACTCACTTCAGCAAACTTCTAATAACGTGTGCTCCAGAATGCCGGTGACGTCAGCGTTCTCCAGAAACTGTAGAAAAGTAACTCATGAACAAGTCATTACAACTACAGAGGAAGAACAAAAGAGGCCCTGCTAAATAGAAACTCACCTCATTAATCGCTACATAGTAGCGCGGCTGCTGGAAGCGTGGGGTGTTGTCGTTTCGATCCCGTACGACTATCCGCACCTCGTGTAGGATCACCGTGCCAACAAGCTCATTAGTACATTGAACCTGCACCACAATGGACTGAATGTAGGAGGGAGGCTGAAAGACAAAAATAAAAGAGACAAATCGAGCAAGTTCATTTGCATGGTGTGCATTCAGCAGACCGACCGAAAAATGACCATTTGCTTGCAGTCTATTATGAAGCCCATTACAAAGTGCATGCTGTGAACAACAAATTTCCAAGCAAAAGAGAGGAACTTTTTTGTTTTATCATAGTTCTGATTGAACCAAAAGACTTCTTTTGGACAGAGAGGATCCAAAAGTCTGAGACCACCAGTGGATTTTTTTTCAACAATTTTAAGATTTAAAAAATCCTAAACAGGTTCATGTTTTATTTCCATGTTTAAAGGAATAGTTCACCTGAGACTTAAAGGCAGATATTGCTCACTAATGGATCCTCTGCAGTGAATGGGTGCCATCAGAATGAGAGTTCAAACAGCTGATAAAAACATCACAATAATCAATAAGTAATCTACACAACTCTAGTCCATCAAAAAGCTGCATGTTTTTAACGTCAAAGCATTGTTTCTGGCTAAAATACGAGTCCTCTATCCATAATATTGCTTTCTACAGTGAAAAAGAGATCTCGTCTGAATCAGGACAGAAATATGCACAGATCAAGCTCCATTTTCAAGTAAAAACAGACCAAAACAAAATATATCGGTGGATTTTGATATGAGAAGACTTTTTTACTGGAGGAAGTGTTATTATTAGTGCTGTCAAACGATTAATCGCATCCAAAATAAACGTTTTTGTTTACATAATATATGCATGTGTGCTGTGTATATTTTTTATGTATATATAAATAAACACACATGCATGTATATATTTCAGAAAAATAGGTTATGTTTATATATGAAATATAATATATACTGTATGTGTGTGCATTTACATAAGAAATATACACAGATTACACATATATTATGCAAACAAAAACTTTTATTTTGGATGTGATTAATCGTGATTAATCGTTTGACAGCACTAATTATTATGGATTATGGGCAATTAAAAGTTTAAATGTTTTGATGGATTTGTTTCTTACAAACACAGCTTTTCACTTCACAAGATGTTAATTGATGGACTAGAGCGGTGTGGATTACTTGTGGATTATTGTGATGTTTTTAGCAGCTGTTTGAACTCTATTCTGACGGCACCCATCCACGGCAGATTGAGTACTGCACTGGTGAGCGAGTGATGTAATGCTATTTTTTTCCAAATCTGTTCTGATGAAGAAACAAACTCATTTACATCTTGGATGGCCTGAGGGTGAGTACATTTTCAGCAAATATTCATTTTTTGGGTGAATTATTCCTTTAAAGGTAGAGTGTGATTTCTGCACCACTAGCATTCAATGGCTGCTTCAGAGTTGTATAGAAAATAATTACATCTCGGTCCAGAACTCGTCCGGTGCTGTTGAGATACAGGCGTTGCTTGACCGGGTCCAGAATGACCCAGTAATCGTGGTTGTCCCGTAAAGATAAAGAAATGGTCCTGTCAGGGTCTTCTGCTCTCCCATTTATCTGCATGTTCTCCACCAGAAGGGTTCCTGTGATAATAACACACAAACATTTTTATTTGCTCACTGATTAATTTTCAAAAAGCATTTGTGGCATTTCACTAATCATTTCACTCTTCTATTGACTAAAAATGCATGATTTACTGTTTTGTTTTTTTTCAGTTGTTGTTTTTTGTTCAGAAAGAAACAATAGAGGCAGTTAGAGACCTGATATTTAGAGCAGATCTGTGACCACTGTGTGATTTTTGGTGTTGTTGCTTGTCAGACTATATGAGATCCCAATGAGATCTTGGGTAAAAGTCAAGACAGACTGTATTTCTGACACTGAAAATTGGTATTACCTAATATAAAATCATTAGGAATTTAACTACATACAACTGACAGAAAATCTCAAATGAGAGAAATATCTCCATTGTTTCTCCTGGACAGTAATGAAATTAAACAGTACAAACTGAGACCTTTGCTTCTATCTATCTCTCTCTTTTTTATTTCTCCTGAGAAACAGACCCAGTAATCTCACGTGTCTCTTCTGATGTTTTAGAATAGATCTCAACTTCTCACTCTCTGCTCAGATTTACTAAGAAACTAAAAGTGAAGTCTGCAGAAGTCAGGGATCTCAGCATGAATTCAAACACCAAAGACCAAATGATCTGAAAAATGATATCCATAGTCATTTTATAGCTCTACACGCTTGCTATTACCAGTGAAAAAGAGGTACACTTTGGCAAAAAAAAAAAAAAAGTTCATATGGAAATAATGTACTTTTAAAAGAACATACTTAAGTGTGAACTTAATGTAATGTTTTCGGGCACTTAATTGAATGCCAATTGCATGCATTATAGTTTAAATTTATATTAAATGTAGTTAGAGTGATGTTTATGTAATTTCATAATTACTTCTGTTGTTTTTGAAATATGGTTAAAGTACATTTTTGGTAAACTAAACAGCATTAATGTAAACTAAAAACACTTTAATGCCATTTCTATTAAAACTATACAACAGAAACATGTACTTACATTTGTAATTACTCATTTCTAATGATAAAGTTAGTAAGTTAAAACATTAACTTTAAACATAATATCACATAAACTACAGTTTATAAATTATAATTAGTACTTTGCATGTGCTTTAGTATGTAAGTCAACAAATCAAAATATGTGTATTTCTTCAAATCATGACAAGTTTATTAAAAATGTTCTTCAAAGGAAAACTTTTAATTTGACATTATTACAAAACACTTTTTCAAAATTTACTTATAAGTATATTAAGAAACAGTCATGAAAATGCGCTGTCCCCCAACACTTTATTTAAAAGTGTACTTGTTACATATTATATGTACTTTCTATTATAATAACAATAAATTGTGCATACTGTAATTACATGCAAATAACCCTAAACCAAAACTCTAATCCTAACCAAGTAGTTAATTAATATTACGCAGTACTTAATTACATTGTAACAAGGACACAAAATAAAGTGTAACCTTAATAACCTAATATTGTATTATGCAAGTACAATTTATTAAATATATACTTTTAAGATTTGAAGTACGATACAAGTGCACATTCCATATAATTAAGCACACTTCTTTCTTACAATGTCACAAAATTGGTGTCATTGGTGTCTATTTTCTTTCTGCTAAAGAATTTTAAGGGAAGCATCTAACATGAAATTGATCATTAAATGAGAACTCTCTTAAGCTACGAAAGAGCAATCTCTGAGTAATAAAAGTGATCTGATATACGGATCTAACTTATTCCAAAGCACACATCCAGCATCCAGGTGTTGTTATGTGGGTTTAATGAGAGCTCTTCGACTGCAGCATGTGATTTAAAGCAGCTGACAGCATAAGAACACACTGCACATTGCAATCAGTTCACTGCATAGAGCACATCACGCTCACGTCAGCCTTTCAATTCAAACAGCTGTAGGCCATTATTAATTCAAACTAAATCCTACAGGAACTTCCACACTGAGTTGTTGTTTAATATTGCTTTATATGCTTGGTTTGTATTGTACAAAATTGTAGACAATTTTTATGCAACTACTACACAGTCACAGTTTCCAAAGGCACGTAACGGGGTCTACAAAGCACAAACCTTGAGCAATGGAAAATAAACTAAAATGGTCTCATAAGTCATCTTGTTCCTGCTGCTAACATTAGTAAGGGTTTAATGTCGAACGAGCCAATGGATGCCTTCGATACATCTAGCTGTCGCGCATTAAAGTGAAGCGGGATAGTTAATCATATGAGCAGCCATCTCAGGAGAGTCATCAGCCTCAATGATTACTGAGCATAAAACAGCCAGGGAACACAAGTCCATTTTAAAGAGCCAAATATATCTAAATGTGTGAACACTGGAACACTATAGTGCTAACATCATTTCCTTTCCTCATGCTGCCAATAGAAAATGCCATGTTAGTCTAAAGCCCTAAACACACTGCACGATTTTCGGCTGTCCCAGATGAAAGACTGGCATCGTGAAGCAATCGCGGTGATTTCTGATTTGCCACGACTGTTTCACAATGCCAATCTTTCATCTGGGACAGCCGAAAATCTTGCAGTGTGTTTAGGGCTTTAAACAGCAAAATGTGGTCTCCTGTGAGTTGCTTGGTGTACACTGGAGGACCTTTCATTCTACACTCATAAATACTGTCTTTTATGCTGTTTCTAATTACTTGCAATAACCTAAAATGTAAATAACAAAATGTTCATTTCAAGTTGTTCATGAACTTTATTATTAACTGTAACGTAATACATAATTGGAGAAGAATTGAGAAGTTGTAAACAAAGCGAGTGATTGAAATCATGACAAAGCAATTTTAACCTCTGCCTCTTTTAACTCTGTGCAGCAAATAAACAATTAAATAAATAAATGTAATATTCTGCACATTAAGGCACTGAAACTAATATATTACTAACAAAATAACAATGGATTATTATTATGAAACGACTTTTTTTGGCAAATTTATATGCAATGTAAATACAATAATTGTATGCAAGAATGATTTGAAATATAATTCACACAAGAATGCTGCTCATGTCTGTTCATTGTCTGTTTATTGTCAATTTTTTTTAATAGAAATAATAAGGTCCCACTTTATATTAGGTGGCCTTATGTACTTACATTGAAATTAATAATTTGATACAATGAACTTAGTGTACATACATGTTTTTACATTGTACTTATATATTTAAAAATACCTATATGTAATTACATCTTTAATTAATTTCTGTAATTACATTTATAATTACACTGTTGACCCATCCCTTACACCTTAACCCACCCTTAAACCTACCCATACTACCAAACCTGTCCCTAACCTTTAACATATCTCACCTCAGTAGCAGCAAAAGTGTTTTGAAATACAATATGACCACAATAAGTACATTGTACTTATTTTTTGATGTAGGTACATAGTAGTTAAGGCCACATAATATAAAGTGTGACCAATAATATAATAAAAGAATGAATGAACTAACAAACAAACAAATATTAATTTAAACATACATGATATCCATACACCCAATAATCTAAACTTTCCTTTCCTTTCCTTTCTCAAGTTAATTTCAGCTTCAGGGGACCTACATCTTTTATAAAGACTAAATGAATTAATGAATTAGTTCTAAAAATATTATTTTCTAACTAACTTTTTTTAATGAATTTTAGCTCCTGGGTATGACTGTCTAAATGGGAATAAATTGAAATGATGATTTTCTTTCATTCTTTCTTTCTTTTCCCACTGAGGCAGACAGTATGTGTTTCCTGTACACTTGAGTGGAAAAATACAAAAGAAAAATCACAGTTTGACAACATACTAATGATATTCCCCAGCACGCCGAAGCACTAGAAATGTGTTCTTCTCCGGCGTGTTCTTATCTCCCTCTCAGCGCACACCTACATCTCTTTCGCACTCTTCCAGGTTGCTCGTAAACGCTTCTCCTCCCCCCTCTCTCTAAAGCCGTGTCTCTCAGCATGCGGCCAGATAGTTTTCTATGTCACACCGATGGGTGATGAACGCGTTCTGGGCGAGCGCCGGGACGATCTCGGGAAGCGGCAAGCCATTCCCTCTCTCGGCTGTCTCAAACAGCGGTGCGCCTGGTCGTGGACGTCCCTCGGCAGCTGGTTTGCAGCAGGCCGGGGCCCTTGCAAGCTGGCAACACACCTGTGCAGGGCAAGCTGGATGATACTTGGCACAGCACGCTGAGTTCTCTGCTCACACGTCAATATGTGTCTTCCTCCTTTCCTTCATTGTTCTCACTGTTCTCTCTACAAGGTTCCACCATGTCCATCCAGCTCTATCATTCCCGGCCTGCCAAAGCAACTTCCTGTGTTCTTCTGTACTGCAGTGGTGTAAAGAGACTCTCTGGGCACAGGAAATCTGACATCCTGTGAATGTTTTATCACTCACACAGATAACGGTGTAAAAAAGAAATATACTGCACATTTGTTCTCATTCCCTCAGTTGGGAGACCGAATGGTAGTTTTATCAGCTATTCTTGCTAAGCAGAGCCGGCTGTTACATCCTGACCCTGATATTAAAGCCTATGAATATCATTCATACTCAGGGCATAGGGGTGGTTTTAACATTGATATGGACTTTTGAAAATCAATCAAACTATACAGGACACTGTGTTTTCATTTGATTCACAGAGAACTGCCTGTTACTATTGTAATATATATATATATATATACATATATATATATATATATATATATATATATATATATATATATATCGTGAATACGGCTCATGTGTATATGTCATGGCTTAAACAAAGCTTAATTCTCACAGTCATGTGCTAGACCTTAGTAACTAGGTTATTAGTCATTCTAGTAACCTACTAACCCAACACATATAACCCTAGTAACTGGTAATTTAATTATTAAAGAAAATTAAAAAGAATTTAATGAATTAAACACAACACTAATCTTACAATATTTATATTGCAAATGTATTTGTAAATAAATTAATTAATTAATTAATTAATAAGTAACCATTTAAATATCATACTATTTCATAATTCAGTATTTTTTGACTTTGGGAGAGACACAAATCTACCATCAAAACCCAAATCAACACCAATCCCAAAGGTAACGGCAGGCTAAAGTTGTGGTATGGCTGTAAGAGGATAACGGTATATAGTGAGGTCAGAATCAATTATCAGCTGACCCTTTTATCGTTTTAGAACAGATGTTGTTGCTTATTAGCACCTGAATGAATGAAAGATATTCTGAAGTTATAATATGTTTCTGTAGGACAATATATCTCAGCTAGATATTTTGCTCATTCACTTACATTTAATATTTAGAAATAGCAGCATGTTCATTTATTTATTGTTTTTTTTTTAAATAAATAATACATTTGTCATGAGATAATAATCCTTTCAATGAGGGATGGCACTGTAATAGATTTTTCTGTGTGAATTTACACTATATAAAATTAAAGATGAATAAAACTGCAGATCGACAATGCTCAGTGTATGCTCTGTACAGTAACTCTTCAAAGTTTTAACAGAATTCACAATACTGATAGAACAGTTTCCAATGTTGCAGAATTGTGAGACAAAAACATTTAAAAAATTGAATACCATAAAAGTAGAAATAATTCAAATATCAGGCCAGCATTCGTCGGTATTGCTCATAAATACAACTTCACTAGCTCATTCATGTGCTTGGAACATGCCTTATTTATCTTTTCAGCTCCACATGAAGGGTGAATGTGTATTAAGTTTGTGTGTATTAATGTGTATTAGGCACAGTGTTTGCTACGAAAGGAAAGGTGTGTCATTACTTATCAAAACAATCAGATTTTGCATGGCCAAAAAAACAAAAAAAAACAACACACACCGAATGACTCACTGCAGTAGAATGAAAAAAAAAAAATCTTGCTTTAAAACTTCTTTTAGCCCATATTCATGCCCATTATAGTGCTATTTTTGTTCCTTCTGAGGGATTTGAATCCCAAACATATAAAGAATTGATAAAGAATTGGCATATAAAGATTGTAACGCTTTTCTATTGCCAATATACTATTTGTGTAGCATCCATAAGATTCAGCACAGTAGGGCAGATAAACATGTGCGCAAGAACGCTCTCTGAATCTAGAGTTGGTTGCGACTCAACTAAACCTGTCATAACAGTCAAGATCAAAGACATACTAAACCATCTCCAAAGTTGTGCATCCTAACAAAGCTGCACAGCAAACACTGTTCTTCCAATTCCCAACTTATAACAAAAACATGATCCTCATAACTAAGAATTCATACAGGGTACTTTGTTTGTACTTCCCCAGCCTCTCGAGTTGTGACTGCAAGACTACATTTCTGAAACAGTAGTTAGCTGAAACATTTGTCTTTTTGTGGAATAAAATAAGAAAAGGAAACAAACAAACAAAAAAAATCCTCCCCTTTTTTTGCTGGGATGTGAAGTGGAGAAGATGCTAAATAGCTTTGACCTCCAGAGGCAGTTTTATGTTACTCAGCGTGCTCTAACAAAAAACCCAGTGTGCTGGTTCTCATTTGGCTCAGTACTCAAATGTCACACATACACAACAAAAAAGAAGGAAAACATTATGGGCCCTATTTTAACTATCTAAGCGCATGGTCTAAAGCGCATGGCGCAGGTGCACTTAGAGAGTGTCCGTATCCACTTTGCTAGTTTAACGACGGGAAAAACGGCTGGTGCGCCCGGCGCATGGTCTAAGAGGGTTGTCCCTATTCTCTTAATGAGTAATGGGTGTGTTTTGGGCATAACGTGCAATAAACCAATCAGAGTCTCATCTCCCATTCCCTTTAAGAGCCAGTTGTGCTCGCGCTATGGCGGATTCGCTATCCATTATGACATGTAGGCATTTTTTATATTCATGTAGCCTACACAATAATAATCTTTTACATTGTAATCCTTTCATTTTTAATATTTGGCATGTTTGTGTGCTGCT
>JAFVLL020002705.1:0-14042 GCA_021397915.2 Tor tambroides | reverse complement strand
CACGGACTCCATTTCCCATAATCCCGCTCTGCTGCTGATCACTTGCCCAGGTGTGGCTCATCACCTGGCCTATTTAACCAGCGTCCTCAGTCACACTCACTGCGAAGTCTTGTTCTTGCCCCGGCTGACATTACTGAGCGTTTATCCTTCCTTCTGATTGTTTCCTCTGTGTATGACCCCGGACTGCTCTCGATCTTTGTGTACCTCGCCGCCTGCCTTTGTGACCCTTGCCTTGGAACTCTTTACCTTTGCTTGTTGCCCTGACTCCAGCCTGGTATTGTTTCCTCTGCCCTGCCTCTGATATTCCTGTTTTTGCCTGATAACCATTGCCTGTTTGATTCTGCCTCTATTAAATTATACTGCAAATGGATCCACACGCCTCTGACCAGTCATTACAGATGTAAACACTGAATGATATTTCTCTTTATGCCTGACAAATTAGAAAGCTGTAATGTTTTTCTTATTAGAACTAAATGGTGCATGTTTAATGGAAGCTGACTAGAAATGAAATGCTCTTGCAAATGAAAGCCACCGTGACAAAGGGAAAATGAAAGCATGTGGTGTGTTTATAAGGAGAATGAGGTTTCACAAATGCAGTTGTAACAGAGCTGCTATTGCCTTTTCTTGAAACAAGCAAACATAATAGCACGGCTCATTAAATCTGTTCAATAGAAAGAAAATCAATGCTTGCTGCCAACTATTTAATTTTTACTCGCACTGAGTGGTTTTAATGAGATGACGTATCATGTATTTGTTTGCTTGTTTAGAATAATTATGGTTTTGAAAAAGTGATTCCAAGCAATGCATCTGCATAAAATACTGTTTTTATGTAGCTATATAGAAATTTTATTTGTTTTTGTTTTACATTCAACAAACTTAAACATTGGCATTGCAAGCACCACTCAAATTATGTTCTTTTGGTTTCCACAAAATATCTTTGCAGCACAACATAGATAATAATCAGAAATGTTTCTTGAGTAGCAAATCAGCATATTAGAATGATTTCTGAAGGGTCATCACCGGAATAAATTAGATTTCAAAATCTATTTAAATTGAAAACAATTTTACATTTTTGATTTGTTTTAAATGCTTTTACATTTTTTCCCCCTGTATTTCAGATTTGGCGAGCATAAGAAGCTTCTTTCCAAACATTAAGTGATATTTTTGAATGTAGTAAAAGCATTATATTGTATTATATTACAGATGATTCCATATGCCTACATATTTCAGTTTACATTTCAATGCCGTTAATTATCACATGGGATTTTATCGATATTTGTATAGACCTGAAGTGTTGCACTTCAAGAAGTGAATCAATAAATGGTTTGGTCAGTGGAAGATGTCTGTTTATATCAGTCAATATTAACAAAAATGTATGGTACATGACTTGCTCTGAGCGAGAGTGAAAAAACAGCTTTAGCTGGAAAAGGATAACAACGGCTCTGACGTTCAGGAGGTAACTGTTCCTGGACATGTGAGCTCACAAACTTCTATTATACTGGAGACTCATTATTACACAGAGATATGAGCAGACACAGGTTCCTGTGGCAAGACAGGGACGGATAAACGTCTTAGTCTTAAAGGGATACTTCAGTCTATTTGTAGACTATCATTATTCATTTTTGGATCATCTATCTCTTTAAGACAGCTGAAGTGAACACCATTTCCATTTGCTTGCCTTCTTTTATGTTTCTGTTGTATTTGATTCTAAAACGAGACCCTCATTTTACAGCTCTTATAATAAGTAGGGCGAAAGCTGCTTCTTGTTATTTCTGAATGCAGAAGGCATTTTCTTCCTTTTTTTAAGTCTACATATCTTTCTTTTCTAGAGAACTGGTCTGACTCACTCCTCATTCAAAATTCATGTGAAAGAAACAACCGTTCTCTGTCTTTTCTGTATATAGGCCTATAATAGGATACAGAAAGAACATGAGCATCTCTTGCGACATGTTACTCTGATAAATATTATATATTTGAAATGCTCAGCACAAAAAAAAGTAAGTCAGTTTTTTGGGGGAAATTTTGTTCAAATCGGACCATAAAAAGTGGTACAGGTTGCTAATTAGGTTTATGCAAGCATATCTATTACAGTTGTGTGAACTTAGCAATTTTAACTGCTACGGACATGAATTATTACTCAAATTGTATAGTTTGTTGAGGAGAGTGTTATTTTAGTATCATTGAGCTACTATTATAGATTTGTTAATATTTTTAATTTGATTTTTATTACTCATGTTTATTTTAGTTAAAGTTTGTCATATTGTTTTGTTTTTGTCATTTTTATTAGTTTTTTGTCATTTTTGTCTATATAGTTTTTATTCATTTTTATTTCAGATCTAGTTTTAGTCATTTTAGTGCAGTGAGAAAATAACAGTGTTGCCTTGAAAAGTAGCTGAAATAAATATTATATTTAATTTGATTTTACTTCAGTTACCTTTTTTTATTTTACTTTGATTTTCCGTTGTCAATAGTGTAGTTATGTTAAGCGCAGCTCACAAATCACTTTCAAACCAAGCTGCTTTTGTTGGTTAGCGCAGCAAATTCACATTACCATCTTGAACATGCAAAATTGACACAGATTGCACAGATTCCTGTTGAAATACCTAGAATTTGCCTTCACTTACAATAAAGAAACTCAAGACATATATAGCAGGCACAGTTTTCGACTAAAAGCAGAAAACTTTTTATGCATTTTGGCCATTCATTTACACAACAACAGTGTTTTGGGGGCTGAAAACTTTTGCAAATGGGGTTCAAAGTGAATATTTTTCCAAACGATATCCTTATCTCTATGTAAACTACAAAGACGTAAATTTGTGAAAATATAGTATCACATGTTCAGTGTATAGAAACGTGTGCAATGTTTACTTGAAAAGTAAAGTCAACTTGAAGGTAATTTGAAAGTAATTAGTAATCTGATTACTTTTTAAATGCAGTAATGTAATCTAATCAAATTGCAATTTTAAAGTAGTGATTAGTAATTTGTAGTGGATTACTTTTTTGAGTAACTTACCCAACACCCACAATATTCGAATATTGTGGCAGAATAGCTCCCGTTTTCTTCAGAATGTTATTCTGCCATTTTTGGCTTTTCCAACCTCTGAAAATCCAGTGAAAAATAAAAGTGCATGACGGTAATCGGGGTAATCTGAGTAATCCGAATCTCTCACACGTCTCCAACGGCAAAGCGTTCACAAATAGCAGGTCTTTGATCTTGTATGGCTGTATTAGTGTGGCAGTCACTTGCAGTTTTCGACTGGCTGAACATGCCATCCTCTAACTTATCTCAGGACATGTTTCCCTGAACAGAACACCATCTAGCCATTTCATCTCATTTCAAACTGCAGTGTCATTATTACAGGACAATTCATGGGCAGCCAGGCTGGAATTACCTTTAGAAATGGCTTCATTATAAAATATGGCTTAGTTGACATTTCATAGCCTGGTCAATTGCCTGCCTATCTGAGCTGTTGAACGCTTTATAAAACTCTTTATTTCTGTTCATTCATTGCTGATTGTTGCACACACACACACACACACACACACACACTGCAGAGACTCATGGCGTTTGTCCCTTAAGTAAATTCCCCAAGAGGTTGAGGCCATTTCTCTGCCTGAAACCATGCATCTTTGTGCTTTTTATTTTAATCTGACATGTTAAAGGAACATTTCAGGTTAAATACAAATTAAACTCTATTAAAAATCTATCATTTATCACAGAAAATTAGTTTAATATTTCAGTTTGTGGAAAGAAAGAAAAATTCAATGGAAGTCATGAGGTAATCGCATGATTTTACAAACTGAGGTGAAAATCAACATTATTTTCTGTGATCTACTTCTTTAAGCATGACGACAGATTATTCATTTTAAAGACAAAAGATTTTTAAAACTAATAAACTTTAATAATAATAATAATAATAATAATAATTAAAACATTATTCATTTGATGGATACAAAAGCTCTTCTCCATTTTGATCAGGTTTTCCGTTGTGAAAAAAAGAAAGAAAAGATTTTTCAAAGTTGTAAATAAAACAGAGATTATTCAAGTGTTTTAAAAGAGAATACTATTCTTTCTACTACAAAATTTTATGTTTACTTCGGTGTGTAACCATTAGAGATAATTAGACATTTCTGAGCGAAAACGGTTTCAAAATAAACACCGATTTATACCATTTTCCGCATGAAGTGTTTCAGTTTATTGCATGTCTGTGCACTTGTAGTGTACTTCGGATCTTAAAAGTATATTTTCAAAACTGTATTTGCGGATAATGTTACTAATAAAATGTGTAACTGTGTAACCTCAAGTCCGCCGTCCGCGGGGAAAGCCAACCCGCCGTCCGCGGCCCAGGCAAGCCCGCCAGCTATTAATGTGGCAGGCCCGCCAACGGTTCTGAAGCCAGTGTCTGCTCCACGAAAGCACCTCCCAGAGCGCCTCCCAGTGCCAGCTCCACGTAAGCACTTCCCTGTTCCCGAGTTAAGCCCACGGAGGGCTCCTGTTCCCGAGTCAAGGCCAGAGACGAGTCAAGCCCAGAGAGGGCTCCTGTTCCCGAGTCTAGCCCAGAGAGGGCTCCTGATCCCCCATCAAGCCCAGGAAAGGCTCCTGATCCCCTGTCAAGCCCAGGGAGGGCTCCTGACACCCTGTTAAGCCCCGTAAGTTTCCCCAAGTATTTTTTGGGGGGGGGGCCATGTGCCCGTGGCCAAGTCAGATAGGGCCACGGCTGACCCACCATGGCCGCCCGAGTTCCCTCCACCGCCATGGCCGCCGGAGTCCCCTGATCCGCCCTGGAGGCCTCTCCAGTATCCTGCCCTGCACCGGCCTCCAGGGCGCATTCTCATTGTTATTCTTAAAGTTTTGAAATATCCCAAGTAGGGCTGTCAAACGATTAATCGCGATTAATCGCATCCAAAATAAAAGTTTTTGTTTACACAATATATGTGTGTCTTCTGTATATATTTATTTTGTATATATAAAGACACACGCATACAGTATATATTTTGAAAATATTTACATGTATTTAAAAGTTTATATTTATATTCATATAATTTATATTATATAAAAATATATTTAATATATAAATATAACATGTTTTTCTTAAATATATACATGCATGTGTTTGTATTTATATATACATAATAAATATACACAGTATACACACATATATTATGTAAACAAAAACTTTTATTTGGGATGCGATTAATCGCGATTAATTTTTTGACAGCACTAATCACAAGTAAAAAGCCAACTTAGCGTATATTTTGGTCTGTTCTTCACACAAAGTTATCTTAACTTCGGAAGACTTGGGATATTGTGCATATATAAAATTGATATTGAAACAGTTTTCATTAAAAAATTGCAAGCCAATTTCACAAATAATTACCAAGAAACTGCAAGTAATACATTGAATTAAATGTGAAAATTTTAAGTAGAAAAACTGAAATAGTATTTTCTTGTAAAAGTACTTCAATAATTTGTATTTATTTACAACACTGAAAATCAGGTTTTAAAGTGAACACTATGATATTGGTCTTTTTTTTTCACCTATAATATTCTTTTAAATTGGTCCACTGTTCATTTTTTGACACATTCTTTTTAAAGCGCATGATATCTTAAAAGAGCTACTTTCCCATCACAAAGATTTCAGTCAGTTCAGTCCAGTTATTCTGGTGCTCAAAACAAAATCACCTCTTCTTACCTGGAAAATTTTCATGTAAAAGTTCCACAAGAAGTAAAACATGGCAACTAAGAAGAGCCAGAAGTAAAAAAAATCAATACTGAACCACAAACACACCCAGTCAAGTCAAAGAGTATGACCCAAACAGACGGCTCCTGCCCTTACTGACAAATCGATCAGTATCGATAAATAAATTAGCATGATTCATCTCTTTAGTCGATGGTATTGGGACAGCAATGATAATAAATAAAGGTCAGAAATGCTGAGCAGAGTGTTTGTGTTGTGAGTGATATGAAAGTGCTGGACTCAGTCAGGCATAGATATGAATTGCATCCCACCAGAATTAGCAATGTGAATGACTGTTGTGTCTGGGCAGGCAGGCAGCCGGAGGAGTCCGTGTCCCACAGGGGCGGCGAGTTTACATCAACCAGTCTAATCTGAGCTTCCTCTGGTGCTCTCTCTGTGATTAATAATGTGCCTTCACCTCACTGGGCTTTCCTCAAGAGAAACAGAGATGCTTGCTGCTGTTCCTATTGCTCATATTCAGGGTGAAAGATCTAAACAGTTATTAAACTTTGCCACATAGCTTGTCTCCGCTATATCTGAGGGTGCATTTACACAATGTGACTGCAGGACCGTAACCACCAAGTCCCCTCCAATAATTAGAAATGCCCAAATTGTTCCCCCTAATATTTGACATTTTTGCACTATTCTGCTGCACTCCATTATGCAGTGCTCTTTTTGATGTTTCATATTTAGCCTGGACTGCCTCAAGGGTCTCACGGTGCTCGTCAATGTCAAAATGATTGATTTGGTCAATCAAATCAAAGTATGCGGGGTTTACTGTTTTCAGAAGCAGATCGCAAATTCCAGCGTGAAGCATCAGTTTAACATTGAAAAAGAGCAAGGTAAGATGGAAGCAGTGAAACATTTAATATTTAACAACTGTTTTACTATAGAAATGTTAAAAGGCTGACAGTAATCTCCAGTGATACAAACTACTCAAGTTTTTTCTCAAATATGGCCGTTTTGAAAGTCTCCCCCTAGTGTTCAAGACATGGTTACAGCCTTGCATGATTGTACTAAAAACTGTTTTTCCTTTATGTTTTTGAAAAGTTTCAAATAGAGACCAGATGACAACATTGTCAAAATGATCACCGTTCATACGGAGCCATCAAAATGATTCAAATGCTGTATGATGCATGCCTGGCCAGTAGTTGGCGATGCCACTTTGTAAAGAAACACTTTTGTACACAGAGATGATAACTGTATCATTTTCAGAAACTTGCACTTTAAAAACCAATTTTCAAAAGTTTGCATTTTCAAGCCCCCAAAACACTGTTGTCGTGTAAATGAACAGCCAAAACTCATAAAAAGTTGTCCATTTTTAGTTGAAAACGGTGTGATGTAAACACCTCCTTTCTAAGTGATTGGGCTTTTTATTGGACAATTTTATTTCCAACCCAGTTACAAAAAAATATGTGACCCTGGACCACAAAACCAGTCATAAGTGTCAATTTTTCAAAATTTTCATTTTGAATTTCATACATCATCTGAAAGCTGAATAAATAAGCTTTCCATTGATGTATGGTTTGTTAGGATAGGACAATATTTGGCTGAGATACAGCTATTTGAAAATCTAGAATCTGAGAGTGCAAAAAAATCAAAATATTGAGAAAATCGCCTTTAAAGCTGTCCAAATGAAGTTCTTAGCAATGCATATTACTAATCAAAAATGAAGTTTTAATATATTTACGGTAGGAAATTTACAAAATATCTTCATGGAACATGATCTTTACTTAATATCCTAATGATTTTTGGCATAAAAGAAAAATGGATAATTTTGACCCATACAATGTGTTTTTGGCTATTGCTACAAATATTTCCCAGCGACTTAAGACTGGTTTTGTGGTCCAGGGTCACATATATGAAACAATCCTATAAATTGACATTGAAATGGGACCTGAGCCTCATAGGGAGACTATCATCAACAGACATGTACAATTCCAAGTGTTAGTGTTACTTCAGTAAGTGCAAGTGTTAATTCAGATGAGAACATTCTGCCTTTGAAGTCATGCATCAGTTTTAAGCTTTTATATCTTGTTGCTCTTTTTTTATGAACGTTAATGGGCTTTGAACTATCTAAAGAGCAATTAGGCCAGCAGTAATGTAACTAGCTGCTGTTAACAAACTCAAGACTTGTTGCTTATCTGAATTAAGTGGCAGGAAAATCAAGAACTGATACTGTATATTAGACTGACCTAAGAACTAAGCAGAGGGTTTTACAAACAACTTACATTCAACAATTAATGTAAGATTGGTTCTGCAGATATTGTGTAAAAAAATATTTACTACGAAACTAAACAATTCACTTGGTTTTAACATTTGGTCAGAAATTCAGTAATTCATGTAAGGATAGCTTTACAGTTTTCAAGTTCAACAATTTACGTAAAAACGGTCTAACGGTTTACACAAAAATGACAGTTTGCATAAGAATGATTTCACGATTTACGCAGAAATTCAACAACTCGTGTAAGAATGGTTTTATGATTTACACAGAAATTCAACGATATGTATAATGGTTTTATGATTTAGAAATTTCACAATTCACACATGAATAATTTTATGATTTACACAGTAATTCAGCAGTTCACATAAGAATGATTTCCTGGTTTACAGAAGTTCAACAATTCACATAAAAAATGTTTTTACGATTTACACAAATTCAACAGTCCACTTAGGAATGGTTTCACAACTTACACAAAAATTCAACAATTTGTGTAATGGTTTTAATGATTTACTGTACATAAATGTGAGACTTTTTGTGTATAAAATGGTTTTATGAACAATAAAACATCAAAACATTTTACTATATAAGAATAGTTTTACAAAATGGTTTTACGAACAATTGTCACAAAAATTCAACAGTTTACAAAAGAATAATTTTACTAGTGTTTTACACTGAACAATAACTTTATAAACAATTCACAGAGGACAGTTGTTTTTCATAAGGGAGGTGCCATGCATGAAAGTTTCTATGACTGTAAAGAGTTCATGAATATTTAATGAGGCAAGCAGGCTTATGATTGGCTGTCTGCTGTGAAACAATGTATGGTCATATTTTACTGCTGCACCATTTCGCATTTTATACCTTTTCACACTATATGCTTACCCTGGTTTAACATATTTTACAATGTTGAGTTAAGCAACATTTCACACTTGTCATGCAGAAAGGGGGTTCAAACAGCTTTTGAACGTTTTACTTAACTCAACATTTTAAAAAGATGTTAAATCAGGGTAAGCGTAGTGTGAAAAGCTGTTTTGACATATTGCTGTTTTGGTAATGCACTAAGTGCAGGCTAATTAGAAATCAAATATACAGTAGATAAGATACGCAAGATGTCAGGGGTGTTAGGAAGACTTCATTAAATCAATTCTAACGTGAAAGAGTTCCACATTAAATAAGTCAAATATAAAACGAGAGACTGAAAGGCACCGTGGTGCCCATTTCTGCCAAGAAATAAGATCAGCTCAGCATGCAAGATGATGATGTTAGGTTGAAGCAGTATTCACATGGTCTACCCCACCCTCACTCTGCTATCAGACAGGAAACAAGGGGGTTTGTCTTGGGGAGCATCGCCTCTCTCTGTCACCCCAGCCGAAACGCGAGCGTCAGGAGGCGTGTGGAGCATCGCGTGGATGAGGCGCGCACCTTGGAGACGTCCAGTGCGTCCATGAGGAAAGGATGGAGACATGGCAAGCGCAATTCTCCATATCTTGACGCCAATCAATTAAACACTTATGTTTCATTCTCAAGAGCTTTGAAGACAGCTGGATCCTTTCGTTGAGATAAGCGTGGTGAGTGAAAATTGTACGATTTGATCCATTTGATGCGCAATATGGAGACGCATTTGGGATGGCGATATTTGCAGAAGGAGAAAATAAATATGACGCGTTTTGATTGCTGCATCTACGTTTTTGCGCAACAGTGTTTGAATGCCGAAATTCTCATAAATAATCTAATTTAGGCGAGTAGAGTGTTCTAAGCTGCGTGCAGAATTGGCAGTTAGTGTATTTGCACGCAAGTGCATGCAAATTAATGCAAAATAATAATAATACAAGCATGCATGATAGATTGTTTTCGGATGAAATAAATTGCGAGTAAAGCATTTCCTATTCATTTTCTACATTTCTACTCCAAATCTCCTCTCTGCTTTATTTAGGCTACTGTGGTTTTTAATGATAATAAATGCATAATATCCAGCATTTGGTAGGAGATTTATTACAGAAGCTAGAGACATCCCAGGCTCATTTTTGGTTCAAAGGCTGTGCCCCTTGCAAACCTCCAATAAATCATCCTTTCTTCAGCAAGATTTTTCATGTCTCCAGCCTCACGGTGTGCCATGAGGGCAATATGATTCATAAAAGCTGTATCATATAATTTGACATTTTTACGAGTAATGAGGTTAGAGTATAATAGGTGGGCTTTCATCGGGATATTGTTGATATTGTTGCCCCCTGGTGGGGCTTTTGGTTATTGGCAACGTTATTTGCTTTCAATCGGGTAAAAAAAAAAAAAAAAGACCATATTTTTAGGTTTTGTGATGCACTCAGAAAAAAAAATCGTTTTTTTTTTAGTCCATTATAATGTATTTTGACTTGTATACAAAGAAATAAATCCATAATGATACATCTTGTTTTACTGTACATGCAAAACCAGATTTTTACATGATTTAATAATGCTAAAATTGTAACTGGAGTGATAATCCAAACTCAACCGTTTCGCCACTATCTCGTTTCCTTCCCCGTTACATAATTTCTTCCCATCACACTGAATCAAATTCTGCTTATCTGAGCAGGCGCTACAGCACTTAAATATAGAAATTGCTTTACACATGGGGCGGCAGTAGAGAGAGAAGCGAGAGAGGAGACCATTGAAGCAGCGAGTTATGAATTATGTAAGATTTTCTTCTGCATTTCTGTGAAACCACGGTGCAAGCTTGAACTGGCAAAAAAAATATGCTTCTAATGTTCACTGTTAAAAACAGACCTTCTTGACAACGTGTCGATCTTAATGTTTTTAGTTTGCCCAAAAATGAAGATACTCATACTCGTGTCCTTCCAAAATCATTTGCGGTTATTATTCCACCGTCAAACACAAAAGGAGCAATTTTAAAGAATCTTTATGCAGATTCAATAACAGTTCATGGTGACCATGTTTGTCAAGCTTTAAAAAAAACACCTTAAAAATACAATAAACATAGTTCATATGAGATATGACTGACATTTAAGTTGTTATTCGCTGATAATGGTGATCTATTAACCTGTGAACTGCTGAGAACAGATCATTGAGCCACTTAGTAGAACTCAGTCAATCATATTTATCAACAGATCATGAGAATCAATCTGGTTCTTTTCGATGAACCAGCTGATTCTGGCCTCACAAATTGACTGATCTGGTTCTTAATTGGTTCTCACTGACTTAGTGATTCATAGTGGTTCATGACTTATTTTAGTCTATTCTAATATCTAATGGCTTGAGAAAACTTGGAATACAGTGTACAAGTAATATGGACTACTTTTGGTGCTTGACAGATCCATGAAAAATAATCAACATGAAATGAAAATTCATCCTATTTTGTAAATGCATGTTATAGAGCTTGTGAACAATTCATGTACTGTATGTATTATTCCATTTTTATTTTATTTATATTTTAGACCTTCTAATGTTTAACTAAAATGTCATAACTCGACTCTATGGTGACGTATGCCAGACTTCTCCAATCATTTAGTCTGCTTAAACTCCACCTGTCCATAATCAACCGGAAATTGATTTTAAATGCAATGCCCATATCTTAAAACCCAATGAACAACCATCCCCACCATATATTTTTTTCTTTCTAATAATTATTTACTCTTGGATGTTCGTCACAATATGGGGGGGGGGGGGGGGATTAACACTACTTCCGTTCCTTTGCAACTGTATGGAAGATTATTCAAAAATTCTACTTCTCGTGTTGTACAGACAAATAACGGCATCTGAGTTTGGAATGACATGAAAATAAGTAAATAATAAGGTCTTTCGCACCAGAGGAAAGTTTCCATAGTTTATATAACTACTGGCATGTTTGCACCGTAGGAACTGGGAACGATTTTAGTTTAAGAAATGCCTTTTGGGGGGACTAAATTAGCTCCTACTTCGGAATAGGGTCTAACCCAGCACAATAGGAACTACCAGTAACCTACAGTAAGTGTACACTGATTGGCCAAACACGTGCCATTTCTATAAGCCATGTAAATACACAGTTTACATACTTACTCCATGAACTAACTCCACGAACATATAAAACAGCACTAGGTTGATTGAACACAGAAATCCAGGCAGTTCTCTGTCCTCCATCCTTCATTTCTCGACATTGTTGAATGCCGCGCTTAAATGACGTTGATAGTGCGAATGCAATCAGGAAAATGGGAAATTGTAGTTGTTGGCAGACCGCCCTTTTGATCTCCCAGGTTCAAAAGCCCTTAATTATATAATGTTCATTTTATAGCCTTGCTCCAAACTCAGCATCTTCTATTTTCATATGTCTGTGTTTGTGTTTCACAGCTCTTCTGTAGCTGAAGAAAATGGATCCGTCCCCCACGAGGCAGCAGTACGGCTCCAAAAAGAGGGTTAAAATCCACCCCAACACCGTCACGGTGAAGTACGCCACGCATTTCCCCCAGCCAGGCGATGAGGGCTACGACGACGCTCCATCCTTTGAGGACTTCGGCTCGTTCATGGACAACAACCCCAGCAAGAGACTGGTCTCAGAGAGCAGCCAGGGCAGGACTTTATTCGGCACTATGGATTCCCGTCCCAAAGCCGATCAGAGAGATAAAGGAGTGGAAGGTCAGCTGGCCAGCTTCGGCGAGGCCTCGGTCCTGGCCTCGCGGGTCACCTGGGGGGCCCTTTTCGGGGCGGCCATTGCGCACGGGTGCGTGGCCCTCATTACGCGCCTAGCGGCCGACCGCTCCAAAGTGCCATCGTTAGAGCTCATCTTCATCCGCTCAGTGATCCAAGTATTGTCCATACTGGTGGTCCTCTACTACAAAGAGGCTCCCTTCGGGCCCAAGGGCTATCGGCTGCGTTTGTTCTTCTATGGAGTTTGCAACGTCATCTCCATCACGTGCGCGTACACATCCTTCGCGATCGTTCCGCCCAGCAACGGCACCATCATGTGGCGGGCGACGACTACGGTTTTCAGCGCCGTTCTGGCCTTCTTGCTCCTAGACGAACGCCTCGGTTACACAGACGTAGTGACGGTCGTAGGTAGCCTCTTCGGTCTTTGTCTCGTCATGATCCCCAACATCGCCGACGAGGAAAAGTCTCCTCTGGGATTCTGGAAGGAAGCCTTTGGCTACACGATGACTGTAATGGCGGGTCTGACCGCTGCCCTGTCCATGATTGTGTACAGGGCCATCAAAGAGCGCGTCAGCATGTGGACAGCGCTCTTCACCTTCGGCTGGACGGGAACCGTTTGGGGGGCGTCCACTATGTTCATCATGCAAGAACCCATCATTCCCTTGGATGGCGAGACGTGGGGCTACCTCACAGGAATCTGCATTTGCTCCACTGTGGCGTTTCTGGGCGTCTACTACGCCCTCAACAAGTTCCACCCAGCTTTGGTCAGTACCGTCCAGCATCTGGAGATCGTAGTGGCCATGTTTCTTCAGCTCATCGTGCTGCGAATGATCCCGTCCGTGTACGACGTCTTCGGAGCACTGGTTATCATGGTCAGCGTTTTCGTCCTCACAGGTCTCAAGCTTTACCGGGTGGGCCGGGCCATTCGACAAGATTACCAAGAGATTCTGGACTCGCCGATCAAATGAGAGTGTACTCGAGTGCATGAGGGGGCATGAATATGTGTGTGTGTGTGTGTGTGTGTGCCGTGTTTCCCGGCCCCCTTCTCTTACAAATGTGCAATCATTGAATGTCTGGATCTTCGGCATTTGTTTTCGAATCGTGTCGTTGGAAGAGTACCATTGGTGTAATGTCTTTGCTAACTGTTGATGTGTGAAAATAAAAACAGCGATCTATAGTGCCCCCCTCTGATAGCATTGATTTTTTTCTTGTGTCACTGAAGCTAGAGAAAGATGCAGTAGCCTAAATCTATAAACAGTGGGACTGGATACTCTCACAGATAAATCAGAATGTAGTATTGCATACTTTTGCATAATTTAAAAATTGGATTTGTTACACTTTTGTGTTTAATGTGCAGTACTAATCCAGCAGCAGTTCTCACCTTGTTTTGGATCCAATTATTAACAACTTAACAATGTATTAAAATATTTTATTTAATTTTTAGTTATTTAATAATTAATTAAAAA
>JAFVLL020002704.1:0-21287 GCA_021397915.2 Tor tambroides | reverse complement strand
AGCACCGTGGTCCTGTGAGGCACGACATTTCGTTCCACTGTATGTCCCCACATGTAGCGGAATGACAATAAAGCTCAACTTGACTTGACTTGATCAGGTAATCTCAGGCAAAACTATGGATGCTCCTGAGAGGGAACAAAATAATCAAAATTGAAAAGTGGATCCCGTAGCAAAATACAAAAACATCCACATCCAGGTACTCACATAGTAAGCACAGTAAAAAGCCTTTATTCTAAGACAGGGCTACAAAAAGACACCAACGTGTATCAGCCTGGATCCACTTTTCAACAATATACAGTAGTAGCTAGACAGTAGTACAGGATATGCAGGAATCCTGAAGTTAATTTCAATACCTTTTGAAGACTTTTTAAAGACCTTCTCAAAATATCTTAAGACCTCATCGCCACTTCAAGTTCTAATCAGCAACTAACCTTTAACTTAATAAACAGTTGTAGTTTGCAAATAAATCTATAGAGCACAACCATACAACAGAGCTCAGATAAGCTCAGAAGAAACAAAGCTCGAAAGAATAAATCAAACCAAAGGCAAGGTTTATTAAAATTGACCTTAATTCACAAAGAGCAACACTTATCTGTTCACAAGCACAACTTGGTGAGACAACTTGGTGAATAATATAAATACCGATCAAAACCCATGACATGTGCCTCAGTTCACTTGCTTTGCATTCCATCAACTTTTCAGTTTGCTCCAGATCATTGAGTTTTTCTTTCAACTTCAACTTCAAAGACTTCATATTTTGTGAAGCTCAACAATCTGTTGCTGCACATCAGAACTATATTCTTAGTTTTTTCTCATCGTTGTGGATGATAAATGGAATTTGGCCTTTGTGTTCCTCATATTTATATTCCTGTGAAACAGGAAGTCATGGCTGGATAATTTCATGTTCCTAGTCACCCTAAAAAAAAAAAATTAAAAAAAAAGGTAAACATGAATGGGAATATAGATCTTAAGAGATTTTACTCCTAATAATTTCTAAGACTATAAACAATTGTGGCCAATGTGTATAAGAGAGAAAAAAAATTATATATATTCCTAATGTGATTCTGTTGAAAATTTAGATTTTTGTGACTAAAAAAAAGTTTTTATTTACTTTTTGAAAGTTCAAAAGGTTAAAAAAAAAACATTTTCACAAACTTCTTTAATCATATTTTCTTAGGGTGCCAATATAATTCTGACAATGACACTCTCTCTCGCTAAGACAGCTGCTTTATGTATTTATGTATAAACATAATAATAGTAAAAAATACTGCAAAACTGACAACAACAGCTGGTTTCAAGAATTTATGCAAGAATTCATTACTAAGTTATTTCTGCACATTCCTTTTCTTTTATTTGACACCTGATGTGTTCAGTTTACTTTGCTTGCTTTAAAAAAGTTCTCTTGTTCAGTAACATTTTTGTTTTGTTTGTTTGTTTTTATTGCCTTTTTAATTGTCTTTTTTCCCACTGCTATTGTTTTCCTCAGATTTGCTTCTCAGTTCTGCACAAATTTAAGCTTTTCTTGGTTCATTCCATGTTTTATAGGCAACCTCTGTTGTGCCAATTCAGATTAGCACAGTTGGTTTTAAATTAATCTTGTTTATTTTAGTTCAGGACTCCATAGTCCAGGAGTTGTTCATTTGTACTTAAAGGTGCCATAGAATGGAAAACTGTATTTATCTTGGCGTAGTTAAATAATAACAGTTCTGTACATGGAAATGACATACCGTGAGCCTCAAACACCATTGTTTCCTTCTTCTTATGTAAATCTCGTGAATAAAAAAGACCACTGAAAAACAGGCGAATCAGAACATAACACTGACTGTTACGTAACATTCAGGATTACTAATAGTTACGCCCCCAACATTTGCATATACCCGCCCATGTTCTAGACCAGCCGAACCATCAGAAGTTCTGCAGGTATTGTAAAGAAACAAGCGAGGACAACAGCGAAAATGGCAGATCATGGAAATAAATGTTATGTTCCAGGCTGTGCAGGGGATGTGAAGTGCAGGGATGGGTTGGTGTCTGTATTCAGAAAGGCACGGAAAGCAAATAACACGTTCTAATAAAATAACGCAAGCCACTAAAGAGACATGGTTAGCTCCTTGGTAGCGGTAGCCTGTTACATTACAGTACATAAGATTTCACTTACCACATAAACAGAGTAAGGAGAGATGACTGAGGATGACGGCGAATGATTTACAGATCCTGAGCACCACTGACAAGCATCTGATCTTGTGAAATGTGTGGTAAGTAGTGCCGCTCCATAGTATAAACAGAGTATGTGCGATCGCGAATCTCGAAAGCGAAAGTGAAACTATAACGCGATCGACCGATCGTTCAAAAGCAGTTTCAATGCCCCGCGTATTAATAGAGACTCCCTGATGCCTGCATCTTATATACAGTATAATTACCTGACGATATAACTGCGAGAGAAAGTACTGAAATATATATTTTCCTCCCTGTGTTTCCTTCTTGCTGTGAGCTACTGAAATGAGCCGCACTGTGAAACAGCCAATCAGAGCAGAGCTCAACATTGCACTGTGAAACAGCCAATACGTACTACCGGCACATCTGGGAACTTAACTGTCAATTTCGTCACTGCCCCTTTTTAGGGGAAAATAAACTAGACTTCCCATAGACTTCAATACAAAATAGCGGCACAAAGCAACGTCCGTACACAGCCGGCAGGCGTGAATAACTTAAGAAATCACTAAGATTAAACATGTCAAGTAATTATATGTCCACCCTGCCTGCCATAGAGCATGAAAGATACATTCACAAACTTAATTTGATATGAAATGTTGTCCGCAAAGATAAGTGTGTGGAGATACAGGATCCCACAGCCTCCTGTTGCAGTCTTGACGTATCGCCTGCAGCCATAATTGCCTTCTGTCCAGATATTTCTTTTTACATGGCAAAGGAATGAATTTCAAATTTGGGTTTTTACAAACATTATTGGTGCACCCAACCACACAACAACTTTCTGGTTAGTCCACTTCCTCGATCCGATACTGGTTTTTGTTTTCCCCTAAAAGTAGGCGTGAATCTGTTCAGAGACAATACGCTTGTTCGAGATTAACTATACTAGCCTGTCACGGCTGGCGAGAGTAGCCGCTTGCAGTCTGGGCGGAATTAAAAGCGGGGACTTCAAGTCGGACACTTTCTGCTCCCGGTATTGATGCTCTCGCAGTGTTTGCATACTCTTATCACAGATAAAGTGAATTAAATGCAATATATGTGAAATACACAGAAATGTTTTTATGAACAACATTTTTTATATACTGCTTAATACAGCGCCATCTGTTCAAGAAAATAGTTCAGCATAAACATATACTAAATACCAATAAAGTATGCTTTCATCAGTGTTTTTGATAAAAAAAATGACTCAAGTGCGACTACACTAAAAAAGCTTTACTGTTATAAAAACATAGATTTGTGAGCATTATTGGAAATTAATTGTTAGAATAGCAACACACCTCGTGCTTGTCATTACAGAATCTGACCAATGAGAAAAAAGTGTGTCGTCATCAAGGCTTTCGCAGCTGATTTTGAGCAACTGCAGTGCCTGATCTCGGCGGATGGTCTCGTTTTGCTCTCGCAGTACTTTGATGGCACATGTGATCGTAAGGCGGCTGCAGCGCCGATCAAAGTCGGACAAATGTTCTAACCAGAATGCATTGCTTTTGTCAGGCGGCAGCCGATCTTTGCGGCGCCGCATGAAGTCGAACAAGCCTATTCCATGACGTTGTGCCGGTTGTGAGTATCAGAGCAGAGCTCATTATTATTCATGACCCTTCCAAATAAGCCAATAACAGACCATTTCATTGTAGAGACAAATCCTAGGCTTGTAAATGGACATGTAAAACCGTTTCTGGAGATTTTTTGCCCTTACCTAAGCCACATACCTTAGATATCAGAGAACAATTTAAAATATTGTATCTATGGCACCTTTAATCTGTGTTTCAAAAAGCCATTTTAAAATCATGATTAACTATTCTAGATTTAGTCAACTCCTGTCTTAATTTAAACCCTGTCCTGGAAACCACTCCATTATGGTTTATTTCATACACATTAATTCTGCATTATGAACACGCACTGTTTTTTAACATGTTTGTTTTCATCACATTTGTTACTATTTAAATTATCTGGTAAAAATAGTAAATGTCTATGCCTTTTTGTGATTACAGACAGCAGCGTGTGAACGGGACTTTTATTTTGGTGTGGAGATATGACGTCACAGGCTGCGACGCGCTCCCGTGTGTGTTATGATTCGGCTGAAGGAAGGTTTGAGTTTTAAGAATTGTTTATGTTTAAATCCATAGAAACCGTTCAGCATAAAGTCACAGAAAAACTCCTGGTGAAGCAACTTAAACCCACGTGACACACTTATAAAGATGGCGTTTATTAAAGAGGAGAGTGAAGACGTGAAGATTGAAGAAACATTCAGAGTCAAACATGAAGATACTGAGGAACAAACAGGTTAGTTTTCATTCTCAAAGCTGAACTCACTCATCTGATCCTTATTAAAATGTCCATCTCTACAGACATAGAGAACATACAGAAGTATATTTATATAGAGAATAGTACAGAAGTAACTTAACTCTTGTAAGCTAGTCGTGTTTGGGTTGTAAACTCAGGATAAGACAATAAAATGTGATTTTGTAATAAAATGTTTTGTTTTTGTTCTTTTAAACAAATGTAATTTTATTCCACTTATTAAAGTTTTTACTCTACATTTGTGCAGTTTTAAGGAGATTTATGGCATGTCATATATAAATAAATTATTAAATAATCCTTATAAATAAATTTATCTATATACAGACACATATACACACACACACACACACACACACACATATATATATATATATATATATATATATATATATATATATATATATATGTGTGTGTGTGTGTGTATGTATGTATAATTTATTTTCAAAAGAGCCATTTATGTTAAATTTACTTAAAAAAAGATTCATATTTCTAATGTTAATTCATGGAGATAACATGGACAATTTGCCTTGTTTAGTGTAAGATTTTTGACATCTTAAAAGTAAAAAAAAAGAAATATCACTTTCAACAGTAGATGGCTGCAGAGGTCCACTAATTGCTATTTGACTACATGAAAGACATCTTTTCATAAGTTTTCCAGTTCGATTCATATCTATCTACATATTATGAAATCACAATTATAACAATAAAAATCATTTTTGTCAAAGTTTTACTTCTTTTGTACTTAAGGTTTATACTGAAGTTTGTGTTAAATTGTTTTGTCTCATTGTTTCATTCTCTCTCTCACTGTGGTTGTGTGCATGCATTGTTCTCCATCTTGGATGTGTCGTGGCGCTTTATTTTTGTGGTGATTGTACATTTTGGCTTATTTTATTTGACAAATTATAACAAGAATTTTTAATTAAATTATAATTATTTTTAAATTTAATTTAATTTTAATTGGGTTTTTTGTAGCTTAGAAAGTGTTGACTGTTGCAAAGTCTTTATTTTTTTTTTTATTTCAGCAAACTTCATTTAGGGTCATAAAGATGGCTAGATCAGGATTTTTCTCAGTGATGAGTTTTTACTTTGTGGTGCATTATGAGATGTTAAAGCCTAGTTGTATAATTCTTCTACATCACTGTTAACAAATGTATGTCCATCAGTTGGAAATTAACAAGGGTTGTGGCAAAAATGAACAAAAATACCCTAAAAGTTCATGATTAAATCTATTCACAAGTAAACAAAATCTATTACGACTGCATCAATTAAAATAAAATGAATGAAAAGTGTCAATTTGAGGCATTAAACATAGATTTGTACATCAAAGTAGACATTCATGGGCAGCCAATGAAAACCATAGACATTATGCAAATTGCCAAAAGATCAAGAAAAATTTGAATTCTCAATTCATGACCCCTTTAATCCCAGGACACACCAAGCTGACGTCAAAGAACTAGTGGCGACAAAAGTTCACTGTGTTGTTGCGTCTTGGCCAAAAAGATGCGTTTGAATGCACCAAAAGGACTAAAGGCGATTATGAACTGTGTGTGCTTGTAAGTAAATATCTGTCTATATCAGCAGGTATCAGTAGTCTATTTTCATCATTGAAAAAGGGAGACCAAAACTAGGACTGTAGACATACAAACTGTAAACAAAGCGACACTTGCTCACCATTTGAATATCAATAACGCTAATCTATTTCTTAATTTGCAAACAGCTCATGTTTTCATTAAAATATTCATGCATTTGAATGCTCCGGTATGGTGACATAAAATAAGAACAGCCTTCTCTCTGTACTGTCTTGATTTCCTTATATAGGCTAAATAAGCCACAGAAGTCTGGGGATTCTGTTCTCTGGAACAGTGAAACAGAAATGAAACTTTTTGGTCCTACTCGGAGGAAAAAGAATGAGGCATATGCTGAAAAGAACACTTTTGTTGCCAAGTGGTGGTGGGCGTCGCGCCACCATTCGGCGTCTGTCAGCGGTGTCTAGCAATGACTCAAAACAATGTAAAGATGTGGCAAGATGCCGCACTACGCTTCTCGTCCAGTGTGCGACCAGTTTACTGCGGTTATCAGGGAAACAGTTACAGGCCTGGAGTTCTGAAAGCGCCACCTGCTGACAGAGAATGAATATGCATGTTCAGTAAAGCTGTTGCAGCCGGAGGCTGCAGTTTCAGGACCGCATTTCTAGGAACCTATAGTTTTTTTATTCTTATTTTAATTTTTTTATTTTTTTTTGGTATGTATGTGTGTATTAGCGGCTCATACTATTTTATAGGGTTTGCTATTCTACTCTGTATATTACTATTCTTAAAGGGGTCATCGGATGCAAAATTCACTTTACAAGTTGTTTGAACATAAATATGTGTTGGAATTGTATGTACACATCCATCCTATAATGATAAAAATCCACCCAGTGGTTTTTTTAAAATCCTCTTTCTCAAATCAGGCTGTTCTGAGGTTCAGAATGACGTAGTTCTGCGCATGCCGCTCCCATGATAGTTGATTGACAAGGCCGTCTTACCTTAGACCCGTCCTGAGTGAGCTGAGAGCTGTCTACCATTGTGTCGACTCTGGTGCAGGGGAAGACTAGATGTGTCCAATTAAGAGATTGAGGTTTTTTGTTGTTGGATGTAGTAATGAATATAGCAGTCGTCATTTACTCCTGACATCTGAGCCCCTGAAGACACGTTAACGTTACTTTCGTTTTGAAGTGAATGCGCCGATCCCCGATCTACATAAATGCATCTGTGTTCGCGCGAATCATTCATGATCCAGCCTCCCCTACAGAAGAAGTGAGTATAATGCCCTATTCACACGGAGCGTCGTTGTCAATGGAGTGAATGGATTGACGTCAAGCGTTGCTAAACTGAATTGTGGGTCCGTCACGTCTCTTCACTGGCATTGCTCGCGGCAGAAGTTGAAAACTTGTCAACTTTTCAAGCGCCAACGCAGGCGTCAGCCAATCAGATCGCCTTATGGGGGGCAGACGTGGCCTAATGGTTAGAGAGTCGGACTTGTAACCCGAAGGTAGCGGGTTTGAGTCTCAGGTCCGGCAGGGATTGTAGGTGGGGGGAGTGAATGTTTTGAATATAAATACTAATTTACAACATCCAGCAGCACAAAGAACTGTTCTGCATAGCTAAATAGGCTAAAAAGAGATTGCTGACGTCTTCTAAAACACTCAAGTTCATGTTAGCTCTTACATTAAAAATAAGATGGAAAGAAAAAAAAAAATTGTTTCCTTGGATCTAGTCTTTGCATCTGTTTCTTTGATGTTTGAATCAGGTCTCCTCTGTTGTAATAGAATTGGCTAGATGGCACTTTAACAAAAAATAGGGTACTAGAACTGCAGCCTCCGGTATTGCAGGAAAATAGTGTTGGGTAGTTTTTGATCAGACCAATGTGAAAATCGACCCATGTTTTTACCCTTCAAACACGCAGAGCTGTAAATGTGAACTGATGGTTCTTAACTGATGACTTTGGTTCTTAAGGAGGTCACTAAGATATTATGTGACCCCCTCACATAGTTTATACCCAGAGTATGAGTTGCTGCCTTCTGGCAGACGATATAGGCTGCCTGTGTGCAGATACATTCGTTTTAAGAAATCTTTTTTACCCACGTCAATTAAGACTTTTAAACATGTAATTTATTTATGTAACCCTTGTTATGATTGTTATTGTGGCTTTGAATGTTGGTTTCTATCCTGTTTATGTGGATTTTTATTATGTAATGTTGATCAGTGTATGTGTATGCGGGCTCCAGGGTCCAAGACAAATTTCCCCATTGGGGACAATAAAGTGTATTGAATTGAATTATTGAATTGAATTGATGGAGCGATAAGAAGATAATTCATTATAAAAATCTAAACAGTAAAATGTGTTAATATAATAAAGTGTTATTTGATTAATATAATAATTTGATAATAATTGTTTAAATATAATACTTTTGATTCATCTGTTTTCTTAAAAATGGTTTAAAGGCAAAAATACGAAGTGTATCATTTTATAAAACTTTGTTTTTGTGAAAACTTTTATCTGAACCATAAGTCATGCTTTTTACAGTCATTTTACAGTTTAATGTGTTACTATAGACATTGCCATATCACGCTCATATGGTATTTGTGCAGGTCTTAAAGTCTTAAGCCCCATTCACACCAAGAACGATAACTATAAAGATAACTATATTAGCGTCCACACCAGCAAACGATATTCTAAGCGCACACGCGTCTGCTGCTTTAAATTCTCAAGCTCATTACAGCAGGATTGATTCTGATTGGCTCTCAAGTTTTTATCGTTCATCAGCTGGAAAAAAATCGTTCTGAAAGTGATTTCAACAATATCGTTTCTCTGTGCCTTTATTGTTATAGTTGTGGTGTAGACGCTGCTATTCTTTAATATTGAGAACAATTTTTAGAACTGTATCTTTATCGTTATCTTTATAGTTATCGTCCTTGGTGTGAACGGGCCTTTAAAATTGAGCTTAAAAATCCTGCAGAAACCCTGTACTAAAGATGCCTGCCATGAAGGGGTTGAATCATTTTGAGACTGCATTTAGTCATTAAAAGTTCCCATTTCAGTTGAATTTTGGCAGTCTAATTGAAACATTTTAACTTATTGCATTAACTTACGGTATATAATGTATATTTTTGTTTTTATTTATTTGTTGTGATGAGGGGCTACAGAGCCCTTAAAGGCACATGGTTATGAAATAAATTGAGATGGGAAAAACTACTAGAAACTTCAAAGCAGGTGTGAGTTGGAGCTGGTTGGAGCTAAACTCTGCAGAGCTGTGGCCGTACAGGAATTGAGTTTGAGACCTTTGATCTAGATGCTTAAAGCCCGAGACACACTGCACGATTTTGGCTGTCCAAGATGAAAGACTGGCATTGTGAAACAACCATGGCGATTTCTGATTCGCCACAATTGTTTCACTATGCCAGTCTTTCATCTGGGACAGCCGAAAATCATGCAGTGTGTCTTGGGCTTTACATGTCTAAATGTTTTTTTTGTTTGTTGCTTTGTGCCATTGAACTGGTGTTAATTTGCATTTGTCTCTTTTTGCCTTAGACCTGATAGTGCTGAAAAAGGAGAGTGAAGTGCTGATTGAAATGGAAGATCAATATAATAATCATGATTTCATAACAGAAGAAAAAACTTTTGGTTGCTCTCAGGATGAAAAGACTTCCTCACGGAAAAGGGCTAAAAAGTCAGGAATTAAAAGTAATTTCACCTGCCAACAGTTTGAAACGCGTTTCAACCAACATGAAAAGCTTAAAGTCCACATGAGAGTTCACTCTGGAGAAAAGCCTCGTACCTGCCAACAGTGTGGAAAGCATTTATCTAAAAAAGTAAGCCTTAAAAGACACATGAGAGTTCACACTGGAGAGAAGCCTTACACGTGCCTTCAGTGTGGAAGGAGTTTCCGTTTTAAAGGAAACCTTAAAGTTCACTTGAGAGTTCACACTGGAGAGTGCCCTTTCATCTGCCAACAGTGTGGAAACAGATTCACTCTTAAGGGGAGCCTTAAAAAGCACATGAGAGTTCACACTGGAGAGAAACCTTACTCATGCTCTCAATGTGGAAAGACTTTTGCTCTGAAAGAAAGCCTTAACAGACACATAAGAATTCACACTGGAGAGAAGCCTTACCCATGTTCTCAATGTGGAAAGACGTTTGCTCAAAAAGTAACTCTTAGCAGACACATGAGAATACACAATGGAGAGAAGCCTTACACATGCCTTCAGTGTGGAAGGAGTTTCAGTCAAATTGGAAATCTTAAAGTCCACATGACCGTTCACACTGGAGATAAGCCTTTCACCTGCCAACAGTGTGGAAGAAGTTTCTGCCATAAAGGAAACCTTAATTCCCACATGACGGTTCACACTGGAGAGAGCCTTTTCACCTGCCAACAATGTGGAATCAGTTTCACTCAAAAAGGAAGCTTTAACAGACACATTATAATTCACACTAGAGAGAAGCATTTTACCTGCCAACAGTGTGGAAGGACTTTTGACCAACATGAAAACTTTAAAGCCCACATGAGACTTCACTCTGGAGAGAAGTCCTACATGTGCACTCAGTGTGGAAAGAGTTTCAATCAAAAAGGACCCTTTAAATACCACATGAGACTTCACTCTGAAGAGAAATCCTATACATGCCCTCAGTGTGGAAAGAGTTTCAGTCAAAAACAACACTTTAAAGACCACATAAGAATTCACACTGGAGAGAAGCCTTTCACATGCCAACAATGTGGAAAAAGTTTCACCCGAAACGATACCCTTAACAGGCACATGAGAGTTCACACTGGAGAGAAGCCATTCACATGTGGTCACTGTGGAAAAAGTTACAGATATAAAACAGCCTTTAAGTACCACATGGGTTTTCATGTATGAGAGAACTGTTTTTGCATGTTGTGTGGAAATAATTTCACAGACAGGGAACACAGCATGTTTGAGAGACTGTATAATGCGCTGATTATTGTTATGGTACTAAATTACCTTAGAATGCTAAATTCAATATTAATGTCCAGTGACTATGAGAGGAATAAAGAAGCAAGAGTTATGAATTAGATTCAGTGTATTGATTAGTCAAATGAAGAATGAATTAGTTCAATTTTACATGTCAACTGAAGTATAAATCTGTATCAAATAAAACAGTGTAGGCGTGCACAAAATAATAAACTATCAGAAACAGGCTAATGATTCAAAACATACAGAGACTGAGAGATCTGGCGATAGCCGCTTTTCCACTGTCAGGTCAGTGCAAGGCAGGGCTAATAGCCAAGGACCTGTAGCACCAAGCCCAAAATCATGCTCCGTTTCCACCGTGGTGCCAGAAGCTCCACAGCACTTCACTAAAACCTGCCCTTAACACACCTCTCTAGAACAACATCACACAGCTCCATTTCACCAACAAAGGGAAGTTTTATCAGTCAGGAAACTAGCGATATGAATGAAAATGAATATGATAAATGTTTGACTTTATTACTTAAAGATTTATAATCCAATGTTTTACCATAGTTTTACAATAAAAATTATACATTGATAGTTAATTTATTGCAGAGTAATCATAAAGAAATAATGTGGATTTTACCATTATTTCACACAAAAGGATTGGGACTCCCTTTTCTAGTGAACATGTTTGACTACTTTAGTAATTTCCATGAGTGGAAAATTCTATTTTAGAAACGGTTTCTATTTCTGCAATGTCACGGCTGGAACAACAGCATACAAACTATATGACAGTAGATAATTCTCAGGTGATTGTGTTTTCTTCTAATGTGAGTTTAAATATCATTTTGCGTGACTTTTATAGCCATACTGAAAGCAACAACAGATAGTTTCTCAGATCTTGAAAATAAATTAAAGCAAACATGTACGTTAAAACTGTGAACTCGCTGTGAACCAACGAGTGTTATTCTATAACAAAGATGTTATCAAAGTGATGTTAAAAAGGTTTAATATTTATGAATTAGATTATAAATTTATTCATTTAGTTGCGAGTGCAGTGTGATTCCATAGACATCCCGCACATGCTTTTGATTGGCTGTGATATTTGATTGATTCTGTGGGGTCGGGTTGTCGCGTCGTGTCTGGTGTAGTTAGGACACGGTGTAAAGCTGCGCCATCTGTCATTAATATTAATCAAACAACAAAAGACAGAAAATCACTCACTGCTCTTGACTGAATAACCTTTGTAACTTCAATCTGTTTTTAATTTACACAATTTAATTTACCATCTCTGTGTGGAGTAACGTCTGGCGCAGTTGCAGCTTGTACTTAACACAAATAGAAAGCAAACAAGCAAACAAATTAATAGTCTTTATTTGCTATGATAAATTTGAACAGATTTTTATTCTTATTGTAAAATAATGGAACATTAGGCTGATGATACATGGGGCAACTTTTTTAGCAATATTGCTGGGCAACTTTGGTTAATGTTGGCATCAACTGGCAACCAGGGGCCTGTTTCATAAAACAAGTTTACCAAATAAGCCAGGCTTATTTCAGTTAGTCTGACTTATTTTGAACCAAATCAAGTGACAATAAGTCGGAATAACTGAAATAAACCTGGCTTATTTGGTAAACTTGTTTTATGAAACAGCCCCCAGGTGAGACACAGGGCCTACGACCGATTTAAAGTATCCAGATAGAAATTTGTTACCCATTCTCAGTGTGAAAGTGGCCAATTAACATTGCTCAAAAAATTTGCCCTATGTATCGTCAGCCTTATGTCATAAATATTGTCTCAAAATTCATGGAAATATATTGGTAAAAATATGTACAAACCCTGCTGCAAGCATGCACATTAAAAATAGAGATAAATTGTCATGTTTACATCACATTTCCTTAGAATGATAATTTCTATAAATTTTCCACCATCTGAGGAGCTTTGAGCGCTCTCTCCAGTCCCAATACAGTGTTGTCATTTAAGCTAGAGAAACAGAGAGCGCTCCTGAATGAAAAAGAGGAGTTATGACGGAATAGGCTATACTTTATGGCATGTGCACAGCTAAATATGCAATGATGGATAAAATATATATCCAAATAAGTACATGATTGTGATGTATGGTTTGGCTGATGATTGTCGGTGCGGACCCTCTCTGGACTCAGATAAACTCTGCAGTTTTTCATAACCAAACCTCAAGCCCAACTGGTCTGCTTTGGACCAAGGTATTTGGCAGGCCAAAAAACCCTGGCCATAGGCCCTGAGGAAGGCCTGCCGAGGCCCAATAAAGCCCCGAAAGTGACAGTGGAAACTGGCATGCACTAGCACATCTGCTTTCGGCCTGACAGTGGAAACAGTGCACTCTTAAGAAATATATAAGCAAGAAAATGTAAACAAAATCATATTGTCACTCAAATGACAGATGAATGTTAAATCATTTGTTCAAAGTTTGGCAAAGATAATCATTGTACATATGGGCATCACTTACATTAATTAAATTCAGTTGTCTGAACAAGCATGACAATGTTATGAGCCTGGGCTGATTGGGGGCCCGCCGAGTGGGACATTTTAATTAAAACGAGGTAATGAATTCTTAATTCATGGCCACAATAAACACATTTTATATATATATTGCAATATTGCTCCTGCATCATTTAAAAAAACAACAACTATAATTACAACTAAAATGAGTGAGTAGTTTCTTTCTGTCTTTTTTTGCATTTTGGGCTGCTGTGCCAAGAGTTTGTCTGCATTAAATAATTTAGTTAATATGGCAATATGGCGTTTTAGTGCCATAATATTTTTAAAATAAAGTCAAAATTACGAGATTAAAGTTAATTAATGTGAAAATTCCACCTACTATCTAAGGGTCTGTGCTGGTTAACCAACTCATTTATGAAAATAATAAAGCAATGCTGGCAAAGTTATATTTTTGGCGTTTTTGAAGTAAAGGTACATAACATGACTCTTACGACTATTCCCAAGCTGTTTTATTGACGATTTTCAAAACACTGATCGGGCCTGTCCAATTTTTTTTGCATATGGGCCTGGGGAAGAATTGCTATGCCACTGCTTTTATGTCTATATCTATGTGTCAGTGTGTTTGTGTAAAATGTAACAATTGTTAAATATGAACAGTGTATATACTGTACATACATACTGTAGACAATCTCACACTGCATGTGCAAATTCATCAAGATTTCTCATTAAATGCGGCAGAGAAAGTTGTACACTCTCTTTACTGTTATGGGGAGAGCTTTTTCTTCCTTCATCTTGAAGATGAATTTTTCAAGGAAAGAGTTTTTGTTTTTTTTTTTTGTTTTTTTTAAAGGGGTCCTATTATGTTCTTTTACAAAGTCTTGATTTTGTTTTGGGGGTGTACTAGAACATGCTCTCATGCTTGGTGGTTCGAAAATCGCATTATTTTTCACATAATTTACGTTATTACTATACCTTTCTCCCCAGCCTGACACAAACGGCTTGATTAGTTCCGGGTTTGATGAAGGCCCGCCTTCCGAAAAACGAAATGTGTTGTGATTGGTTAGCTGTCCCAGTGCGTTGTGATTGGCGAACAGCTTAGACGGTGTTTCAGTATTGCCCCGCCCCTTGCCAAAACAGCAAGTTCGTCAATATTGCTATATCAATTCAGACCTCGAGAATATTGAAGAAGAAGATCGCGCAGAACCTTTCCACGCACGGATATTGCAAGACATATTAAAGTGGTAATGTTACTGTTGTTGTTTTTTTTTTGGCTAAATCACGTTTTAGATAGGATGTCAACAACAGCTTAAAAATAACTGCATTGACTATGTACAGATAAGTGCAACGGTAATATGTATTATGTTTATTGTTCTTTAATTCTAACATTATAACATGAATTGCATTGAAACTGTTATACAGTTGAATTTATATCATAGTCCCACAGACCTACACTATTTGTCCCATCTTTACACAATTATTGGTCCCAGATCTTTAAAACCTTATCTGAAACTCTAAAAATTCATATTAAACCTCTGGCTATTACAGCTTTATTTGGTACACTTTCTCCATGGAAAGATGGTAATTTAAAACATGGTAGTTAATAAATGGTAGTTGAAATACAATGCTACGTGAACTCAACCAATCAGCGTGTTCAGCGCCCAAGTCCAACCCCCGAAAGTTCCTGACATTTGAAAAGGTGGAGGTGCAAGAATAGTGGAATATCTTCATTTAATTAATCAGAGTGATTGTTTTCACAGATGGGTCTAGAGATCCAGTTAGTGGGAGAGCTGGGTTTAGGGTGTATATATAAAAATTGGGGTTGAAGATTGGCCAATGCATTTCAATTGGAAGCTCTGAAGCCAGACCTACAGTCTTTATCTGTTTGTTTAGTTTATCTGACTCTGTAGCTGCTTTGGAAACTTTAAGAGTAGGAAAATCTACATCAAAATATCAATATCACTTTTTGTTGGGTTCCTGGGCATTCTGTGGGGAAAAGGAATGAACAGTTAGATCATATTGCAAAAGAGAGCTTAGGAAAAGAAGTAGATATCCATGTATCATTGGGGAGAGTGTAAATGAGAAAAAGATTTAAAGAGGGCTTAATAAAATAATGGCAAGAGAGGGTGGGAAAAGGAAATTAAGGGTAGGCACTATTTTATTATACAACCTAAAGTTAGGAAAGATGTTTTTGGTTGGGGCACTGTGGGTTAAATTACTTTTTTGTACATAGTAGGAAAGCATGTTTCTGGCTTATGTTAATGTGGGAGTTCTGAAACAGTAGGCCATGTTTTCCTGGAATGCAGTATAATGTAGAAAGAAAACCACTTTTTTGCAGGACTTGAAGTTTAAGTATTTTCTGTTATGTCTTTGTTTGGACACAGTGACAAGCATAAACTGATAATCTGAGGCAGTTCTTGACAAACACAGGACTGTATTTAAGAATTTAGTTCCAACTTTGACCTGTGGAGGTCAGTAATACGCCTTGTAGCGTCTACACTGCTGGAAATCTGCAAGAAGATGACTTGTCTTGACAAAATACAGATTCAGCAATCAGTGAAGAATGAAGAGAAAAACTTTACAGAAGGATTTTTGAGCTGTTTGTTTCAGAACGGACAGCAATTGCTGGAGCTCAAACTGAAAATGGATTTACTAACTGTAGAAGATCTTTCTTGTCCCGTGTGTTGTGAAATCTTCAAGTCTTCTGTTCTTTTATCATATAGTCACAGTGTCTGTAAAGAGTGTCTTCAACAGTTCTGGAAAACAAAGGAAACTCAGAAGTGTCCTGACTGTGGGGAGAAGATCTTCAAAACATGATCCTCCTGCTAATCTCGCATTACAAAACTTGTGTGAGATGTTCCTGAAGGAGAGAAAAGAAAGGCGTTCATCAGGATCTGAGGAGATCTGCAGTTTACACAGCGAGAAACACAAACTCTTCTGTCTGGAGAACCAAAAGCCTGCATGTGCAGAGTGCTTTACTTCTCAAAAACATGTAAATCACACAATCACACCCGTCAGTGAAGCTGTTCCATCATATAAGGTAAGACAGATTTATATCTGAGGATAAAAACATATAGAAGACATTTCTTGTATTAAATGAACATATTACAGAAGTCTCTGGTGTCTTATAGATTTTCACTTTAAATTCTAGGAGCAGCTCAATACAGCACTCAAGTCCTTACATGAGAAACTTATACAGAGTGAAAACATTATAGGAGAGTTTGAGAAAACACTTCAACACATCAGGTTGAGGATTATAGACAGTTATGATTTGATATGTTTAATACAATGGATTCCAGTTTTTTTGTTTTTGTAAACAATGAGCAGCAATCTTCTTCTGGATCCATTGCATGCCGGGTATCTGAGTTTTTCTCTGTTCTTAATAACGATGTGATGTGTTGATTGAGATGAATGAAGTGACTGTGATTTGATTTCAGTCTCAAGCTGACCACACAGAGCATCAGATTAAACAGCAGTTTGAAAAGCTTCATCAATTTCTCAGAGATGAAGAAGCAGCTACAATCACTGCTCTGAGGGAGGAAGAAGAGCAGAAGAAGCAGATGATGGAGAAGCTGGAGGAGATGAACAGCCACATCTCAGCTCTTTCCCACACAATCAAAGACACGGAGGAGATGATGAAAGCCAGTGACATCTGCTTTCTAAAGGTCTGATTTCAAATCATTCATTGAGTTGGTTGATGATTAATTGAGTTTTTGATGATCAATGGTGTGTTTGTTCTGCAGGACTTTCCAGTCTCATTGGAAAGGTGAGTGATCTGCTGATGTCTCTGGTCTGTGTGGTTTTGAAGCCAAAGCCATTGAAGTTCTGACTTCTGAATGTTCCCCCAGAGTCCAGAACCCACAGCCGGATCCACAGATGACTTCTGAAGCTTTGATTCATGTGCCACGTTAATTGGGCAACTTGCCATTCAGAGTCTGGAAGAAGATGCAGGACATTGTCCAAAACAGTGAATCTGGAGAAGATCTCCGCTCACACACGTTCAGTTTATCATGACACAAAAGCACTCGATTATTTCAGTTGTCAGTTGTGAAGATCATACTACTTCTGGCATATAATTAATATTATCCAATATTTTATGTTTTATTTCACATTTCTTAATCTGCTCAAGTCCAGAACAGATTCAACAGTATAAAGGTGTAAAGAAATGTGATTCTTTTGAAGCCTCTGGAGAACCTCAAATATAATATTATGCTCAAGAAACTTCAATATATTTCAGGTTCCTCAAAGACTTTCAATTATTAAGGTATTACTAGAGGAACTATTGACAGTCTCTAGAGTTCATGAAGAAAATTCTTAATTATATAAACTGGGGCCAGATTCATAACATTTAAAAATAAAATTTTGAACATTTTGTATTCCCAAAGTTACTAATTCATAAGCATCTTAGAATTTATTGTAGTAATGTTCTGGAAGAATACCAGTTTTTCTTCATTGGACACAAATGTTTTAATCACACATTTAATGTTTATAGTTGATGCAATTAAACACTGGTAATAAAATGAGTGTGAAACTAATAACAGCACTGACGCTCATCGGAGGAAAATGTCTGATGCGTTTGATCAATAGAACGAGTGTCATAATTCATAATAATCTGTGTTCGGTTCACTCTTGATCATTTATGAACATCAGAATAAATGCATCTGTTAATTGTGTCTCATCAGATCCTGTGATTCTGGATCCAAACACTGCAAATCCACGTCTCGTCCTGTCTGATGATCTGACCAGTGTGGAACGCAGCAACTATCAACCTCTTCCTGATAATCCAGAGAGATTTGACTGTTATCGCTGTGTTCTGGGTTCAGAGGGTTTTAACTCAGGCACACACTGCTGGGATGTGGAGGTTAAAGACGGTTCAGTCTGGACTCTTGGAGTAACTACGGCATCCAACCAGAGGAAGGGATGGGGTTTCTTCAACACTGATGTCTGGAGTTTGCAGTACAATGTGTCTAGACAGTCTGGCTTTCCTGTTGCACAGCAGTTAGATCGTGTGAGAGTGTATCTGGACTATGATGGAGGAGCAGTGTCATTCATTGATCCTGTAACTAACACATATCTACACACATTCACAACCACCTTCACTCACACACTCTTTCCATTCTTCAGTAGTCCTGACTCTCTGAGGATCCTACCGGTCAATAGCCAGTGATTGTTACTCCTGTAGGTCTTGATCTTCCTGCTTACATCTTTTGAGTAAAGGTCATTGCACACTGAGTCTTAAATTTTTATATGCGTTTTTTCGTATTTGTAATCCTAAAAATTCGTCATGCACAGAAACCTTGCACACCGAGTCCGATGTGTAGGCTATTAATTAATCCCTTGTGAAAAAAATTTGCAAAACAGTAGCCTACTAAATGGAGACTTCAAGCATTGAGGATGATTTTGTTGTCCTCTTGCTTCTTAAAAAAAAGAAAGGAAATATTGGGTCCATCCAATCCTAAAATATAGAGAGCATGGAGAGTTCCCCTTTATCACGGGCGATTCAAAGTTTACTTCAGGATGTCAGTGGCTCAGTTTGATGCTTTGCTAGCGATACTAGAGCCACATATTAAAAAGAAGACCACCAATTTCTGTGAACTCAGTGTGCAAGGATCTATATACAGTGCTTTGTGCTGCGAGATGAAGTGGATGAACTTGACAATCGCCATTCTGGATTTTGGCATTCGCTTGTACGGTGTCTCTGAACTGTCAAAACACCTCTCAAAATGCTTGCTACGGATGCGAAAAACTGAAAAAATCAAACCTGATCCGAATTTTTTTATACAGATGAAAATTTCGGAGGCATTGTGTAAACGTGATTGATATAACGTGAGGTCGTATTTATTTTCCAGCGTGCGAAAATTTCAGACGAAATTTTCGGACTCAGTGTGCAATGACCTTTAGAGTGCTGTTGATCTGAGTATCAGATCAGAAGAATACTTTTTCCAGTATTATGCCACTGAAAAAGTTAATTTAACACATTTTCAGTTTTGGTTGTGAATGTATAATTGTTCATTTCAGTTATAGAGGTTAAATTATCAATTGTTCATTGTTGTGGACCAGCAAGAATCTTTTACGTCCATTTAACACAATGTTGAATGAAATAGAAATAGTCCTTTTTCACACTTCCATGTTTGAAAAGCAGAAGCTTCGAATAGTTGTGTAACTTTTTTTGTTTTTGTTTAACTTTCCGATACAATCATCATGCATCAAATTGGGGTTGTTCAAATAGATGTATATTTTAGTCGATTATTCAACAATAACTGGTATTACCATTTTAAACGTGTCTCATCCTCCAGGTTTGAGCACAGTGATTGGACAGCATTATACTTTAGATAATATAGAGATTAATTATCATAAACATGGTGCAATAATAAAAAGAATAACATTAAAAATAAAATTGAAACAAATATTCCTCCAGCAGTAATTTGACGAGTACAAACATTAATAAATTGCGTTGCCTGATTCATTTTCATACTCTCCTCCCATAAATTTTGTGTCTGAAAGGGAAACTCCTACAAATGCATATTCAATAAGGTCAGGCGCAAAAATAACTGTGTCCATGCCTTTTCAGCGCTAATTTTTCACTGCATGTCTTTAGTAAAACCTGACAGTACTATTTTAACACCAAAAGACAGTTTGCACTGGCGCAAGCTGTTAGTTGTCACGGTGCACACACGAGGGAGGAGCAAGGAACACGGAGACGAGGAAATAACTCAAATTAACAGTCTTTAATGGAGACATCAAGGCAGGGCAAGACAAGGCAAGGCTGACACAGACAGGAACACCGGGGAGTAACGAGTAGACCAGGCAACATGAAACTGAACAGGCATGAACTTACACAGGGTAATTACAAACACACAGCTGAACAGACTTAACTAATAATCACATTAAAAAGGGACAGGAAACAAACCAAATAAGGACACAAGAGGCAGGAACACATGACACACACGACAGAGGACTGACATTAGTAAACCTGGCCCTTAATTTCTTCATTTACAGATATTAAAGAATCTAAATATGTCCATAAAAACTCAAAACATGGTCACTCCAGTGCGGATACTAACTATAATCTGCGCTGGATTATAGGAAGTTGTTTTTAATCAATTGATTAAACACCTAAAAGAACAAGAGGAATGTGGCATTGCACTGAAGGATGGGAAAGTTATTAAAGGGGCTGTATGTGCAGGAGACAATCTCGGGTCACATAGTATTGGTGGCTTCCTGGAGAACTTCAGCAGGAGTACTTTTTTTGTAGATTTTGTGACAGACAAACATTTGATTGTCAGCTGGTTCAAAAAGAACAAAGTTGTCACATCAGCAGCACATTGAAGACCTAAGAGAAAACAACACAGAATCCATGTGTGGAATAAAATTTGACTCCATATTCAAGCAGCTGCATTACTTTCACATCAGACAGCCTGGTCTCCCACCATGGCTAGGTCATGACCTTTTTGAGGGGGTTGTTTCAGAATCAGAATCAGAATGAGCTTTATTGGCCAAGTATGTTTACACATATGAGGAATTTGTTGTAGTGACAGAAGCTACACAGTGCAACAGGACAGGACACAGATAATAAAAGAATAATATCCAAATAGGTAATGTACAAAACAGCAAAAACACAATATATAATATAGACAATTATGTATGTGCAGGTCAAGTATGTGCAAATTTGAAATGAGAAAATAAAATAAGTGAGTGTGGTGAATGGATAATGTATAATAGTTGTGTGTTCCGCGTTTATTGTTGAGTGTTCATGAGATGGATTGCCTGAGGGAAGAAACTGTTTCTGTGTCTGGTCGTTCTGGTGCTCAGAGCTCTGTAGCGTCGACCAGACGGTAACAGTTCAAAGAGGG